>VXAU01003241.1:257621-270901 GCA_013399695.1 Formicarius rufipectus | reverse complement strand
CCCGGGCCGGCGGCGGGCGGGTCGTGCCGGGGCTGAGCCCCGCGCTGAGCGGGACCGCATTTTGTCGTACAGAGTCGTTTGATGGGGAATAAAAACGCATAGACCTCCTGTTGGCGATGGGCTGGGCGATACCTGAACAGATATAGTTGTAGTAATAGAAAGTTTTTCGTCCTTTTCACGGAAGGGGGGAATGCGACTGAAGCGGAGCGAGCCGGGAGTTTCAGTGTGGTGCCTAATAAAGGTACCTTTCTCACTTAAAATGTAACTGCTGACAGGGTTCAGACCGTACTCATGCTTGAAAAACATCAGGTAATGAGGAATTAGTAAGGGGGATTTTTAAAATTGCATCACTGGTGTACTGAGGTACTGCTCCAATAAAAAACACCTTTCTAGCTGTGAGGGTTTTTTTGCCGTAGAAAAGCTGAACTTTCATGCCAGCTCTCATGTTACCTGCTAAACTTGGTTTGACTTGGTTTTAACTGGGAGAAGGTTTTTATGTTTGTTTACTGAGAAAATGCTTTGCACGTAGGACTTCCTTGGCCAAGTTGAATTTAAATTGAGAAATATTTTCCTCTGGTTTGTAGTTAAGGTGTGTTTAGATCCTGCTTTTTTACAGTCTTACTTTGGCAGGTTAGATAATTTCCTCAGCTTTGAGGTCTTTAAATGAAAATGCTTGCATTCTCTTTACCACGGATGGGTGTGATCGAGATAAATATCTCTGAAAAATGATAATCAGATATCCTAATATATGGCCTGTAGTCAGCACCTGGAACAGGAAAGCAGGGCTATTACAATTAGGTTATGAGGAGTTTGGAAAGCCATGCAGATTTGAGGGTAGGAAATGGTTGATACTGTTTCTTCTCTGTGTGCGTATAGCTTCACCTGTCAAGCGGGGGAGGGGTGGGGGGAACCTGCAAGTGTTCCAGGTCATCTTTAGAATTAATTAAACCTTGTGGATGGCCTTCAGAAAACTGTCTGCAACATAGTCATGGCCTTGTCACCACCGCTCTTTGATTCATGGGGGATTAGAGAGTAGCTTGGGGCCTTCCTTGCTTTCTTATTTTGAATAGTAGCAAGAGAACTTTAAATGCAATTCCTCGTTGGTTTGAAATGAATGCAAATGCGATGTGTAAGCCTCACTTTCAGTTCCCCTGCTCTGTTGTGCCCAGCAGGTACTTCCTGTGGTGCAGCTGCGATGGTTGAGAGTTGCAGACCTTCCTTCTGAAAACAGCCCGCTAGTCCCAGCTCACCTTAATTTAGTTCTTGCCCTTCGAATCCTTCGTGTTCGACTCCTGATGATCTGTCTTGATTGGTGTTTTCTTGCCTTTCAGGAGCTTTCACTTAACTATTGAATATTTAGAAAATCCTGCTAGAATCATAAGTGGAAAAAATAGTGAAATGATGGTTGTGATTGTCTGATATGAGACAAGTATTGCTACTCAGGCTTGAAATTTTAAAATGAATAGCATTTGCAGGAGATGTTCCCTCGAGGGGGATGTTGAGAAACTAAATAGGTTTTTTCCCCTCAATAAAATACGAGGCTGTTGAAATTAAAAGCATTGTGAGAAGGCTTTTGGTATATCTTTTTTCTTTTGAAAAGATTAATTCTCTGTGGCCTTATCTGAAATCTGTACAAGGACATTTGCTTTATGAAGTTCATTTAACAGATTCTGTATGCACAATGTGACTCAGGACTGCAGTAAAATACTAGGGAGAAGTAGTTGTTTCTCCAGTACCTGATAGATTAGTATAATTTGGGTGATAAGCCAGAGGTGAAAAGTTACCAAAATGGATAGAATTTTGCATTGCTGTGCTTTCTTGCTGTATCCAAATAATTTACATGCTACTCTTTTGTTTTGAAATGAATAATGCATGATTGGGGAACACAGGGTTACCTGGTTATTACAGCAGTTTGTGTTTGGTTGGGGTTTGTTTGGCTTGGTTTTGTTTTGATTTTTTTTAATGAATGTTTTAAAAAAGTGTGTGTGGGGGATTTACATTAAACACTTGACATTTTTTTTTCAGATTTACTTTCAGATTAGACATGTTTATTCCGTCGAACTGTTTGGTTTTTTTTTTACCCTTGCACAGTAACTGCCAGTAACTATTTAGCTTGTACGTAGAACACTGGTCATTATTCTTTAAGTGGATTTTTGAGATTGAAACGAGGTGGGAAGGAGCCTTAACTTCTGCCAGATTGCTACTTAGTTCTTACTTCGATCACCTAATTTCTAAACCGAAGGCATTATCACTTGCCTAATGCTTAGTTTTGTCTAAGGAAAGATTGCAGTCCAGTCGCTTAATTTCTCTGCTTCTCTTTATTTATCTGTAACTCAAGGATAATGAATAATTCCTTGTTGTTTTTGCTGTATGTCACTTTACATGGGATAACTATTGTAATTTCCAAATAATAGAAATGCAGAGCTTTTGACTTCTCCAGTGACTGAATCAATGTAAATACATTTCTTCTGTAATTAAGTTTAGAACAGGACAGTTCTTTCATAACTCCTGTTAGCCGTTTTGATAGTTTTTTGGCATAGGAGCTCAGAAAAGCCTCCGTCTTCAGAACCAGAGAGGAAGACATCTTTGTGATGCTATTTCTTAACTGTGTAGCATTGTTGTGGATTTTTAAATTTACTATTAAGCAATACAGTAACAACCCTCCTCCTTGCAGGAAAGAACACGTAGTTTAGATGGCTCTAGAAGTCCTTGCGGAATTACAAGACTGCAGGACCTAAGAAAAGTCGTAACTAAAAGTGATGCAATTTCTAAATGCTCTCTTGGCTGGAGGAGAATGATGTGTGGTTTTGCTACTAACAGCATTTTATGTACAACACAAAATTGCCAATTTCTGAGCAAATCTGTGTGTTAAGTCTAGAAAAATGCTTTGGGGTGGCCTTTGTTAATTCTGAAGGAATTAAGGAAATAAGAACTTGTCTGCAACTTGGTTTAAAAGCAGCTGACAATATTTTCTGACAAGTGTTCCTGCTGGCAGCTGGTTATCATCCAGAAAGGTACATTCGAGGTATGTCTCATATTTGAGGTAGAACTCATTGCCATAAACTTTATTTTGTGTGTGGCAGCATATTACTCCCAAAATGCTGCTTTAATAGCATTGGGACCTTGATGAGTTCTAAAAATCTGTCATTTATTTAATTAAAAGGTACTAAAGTAGCATTTATAGTGATCTGTAACTCTTCCATGAGTTATGTTTATGACAGTAAATGAAGCAAAATAACTGTGTTATTGTTTAAACAGCTGATGTTCTGCTTATTAAGAGAAAAGGGTGTAGGTGGGCATGATGATGTTGTTTCTTAGATCCTCCTGATCTGTACCTTCTCAAACTGATCTTTCAAAACTAAATTCTTGGATGTAGGTGAGAGGGAGGCAAACTTCCTGTGAGTCACTTAGGTGCATACAGCAGCTAATAAGCAACTGGTGATCGTTCAGTGTTCTGATCCTGTGTTCTTTCATATAACTCAGAAATCCTAAAGTATAGTCTCTCCTCTTCTCTTCCTTCATTCATTACAAAGGAAGATATGAAAGTAGTGGCACATACACACACCTTTGTGGAAACAAAAGTGCAGATTACTCTAAAACTGGTGTGTTGGTGAAGTATGGTATGTATCTTAGAATTGTCTAAAATTGATGGATCACTCAAAACAGTACACTACATGTGTGTTGAAGGTTTTCTAATAACTCTTCTATTGGTCTGAGCAGGCAGCTGAAACTGGCAGAAACTAGTATAATGATAAAATATGTGCCTTACTGCTCTGTTGTCTTGAATATAAACAAGGACATTTTGTTCTTTTTTGGATTGGGTGTTCAAAAAGACCAACCAAAACTAAAGATGGAGCTTACTAAGAAGCTTATACTTCTAGTGCGCTTTTTGAGCTAGTAGAAAAGAAATTGTTTAGAAATCCCTCTGAAACACATTTTCCCCAAGCTGTATGTATGGATACTAACACAGGATTAAGATCTCATTATGACTTTTAGCAAAAGATGACAATTAACTTCTGAATAATTTTATTTAAATAGCAATCACTTTACTGACACTCTGAAATAGAGATGAGATGTGAGCTGAATGCCGTAGAGGTTGTGTGACACTGCAAATAGTAGCAAAAGTCTAACATTGTGTTGAACTGTGATTAGATTTGTTGATGGTAATTACTGTGCCATGAATGGAAAAATAATTGGATGTTGTTATTGCTTACGTTCTCAGGTGGAGAACTTTTCCATGTATGTGTAGTGCATGAAATGGCAGTCAAACAGATGTAGTAAAAAATGTGTGGGATACTAGTAGTTAGTGTTCCATGTGTTCTGTATTTTGGTGGTCCTCAAATTAATACCTGCCTGTGGTAGCATTTGCTGGGAGTGTGATTAGCACCAAGCAAGACCTGTGTGTGGTGTGAATATGCAGGTGATTGAAAACTGTTTTGAAGGTTGCATTTTGGATCTTAGCTCTAAGAATTTAGTCATTGAGATCAGAAGATAAAAGGCTGAATTATAGCATGGCTGTGAACACTGGTCTTCAGACCAGGTGGAGGTTTCTGCTACTTTGCCTGTCGCAACAGACTGTCTCTTACAGCTTTTGAGGAAAAAAAGAGTCCAAAATACTCTTGGTGGTAGTGCCAGTGTTTTAAGTTTCTCTGCCAAACTTACGCCTCAAGCCTTAGTCAGACTTGTAGAATATTGATCACGTGATAAAGGCTCAGTTTATTTTAGTGTGTCATCAGTACAGTAGCCCTGTATTTAAAATAATAAATATGAAATTGTTGAATTTCAGTAACAGTTGTAAATTCTAGGTATTTTGCTCCAGTATTTGTCAGGCTTTACATGAAGCTCATGGATTGTGCTATTAAATTATTGTTCACCTATAGAAGAAGAGTACCAGGTGCAGCAGTGGATAGATTTCAGGATATCAGTGTACTGTTATTGAATACAGGAACTTCAAAACAGGGAAATTATGGTTTACAGTAGATATCAATTAGAGACTGCAATTCATACTTAAAAATGTAAAATTTGGCTACTTAATATTTTTCGCTCCCTCCTTTTGGCAGAATATGAGATTGTACTGTGAATGTAGTGAACTGCACCAGAGTTTTTCTAGGCTTTGGGCATTGTAATTGTATTACATTTTTCTCAAAGCTGACCTGAAATATTAACACATGATTTATAAGCCAGAAGAAATAAGAATGTATGGTAACTCAATTAATTGTCAGCTCCAGCTTAATTGGCATCTACTGCTTAAGATTAATTTATGTACCCATTTGTGATGAAACTGGAGTTCCTGCCATGTTATCAGTTGTAGACCAGTTCTTGCATTATAGGAGTAAATCTAATTTACAGCATACATAAATAAATAAAAGAAGTATTCTCCCTAAACTTAGCTAAAAAAAAGGCTCTTAAAAGTAAAAATCACAAAGCTACTCCAATACTGTAGTAATTTTCATATCCCTTGCTTGATCTGTTTTAGGAATAGAAATGTGCAAGTCAGAAAAATAAACTGTGATAGGGAAAGGAGGATCAACCGTCTAGTGCACTGTGTCATGTCCAGCATATACTTAGAGGTTCTTCTTTCTCTTCTTTTTAGGTATCCCTTCTAAAAGTTAAAGTTGTTTGTCATGGTGAACCACTAACCCTCACTGATAAGTATTAAAACAGCTTCCCCTACTTTGATATAACAGAAATAAGACACTGATCAGGGTGTGGAAAGCTCTTGCTTTTCCTGTCTGAGCTTTCTGATGCCTCGATTGAGGCAGGTTTGGGCTCCCATAGCTGATTCGTGTAAGTGCTGAGGCAGGGCTGTTTGTCATTGTGTTTTACTTAGGCATTAAATGCAGTGTTAAATGTTAAAAAGAATAAGTATTTGATGTTATCATCTGTAGAACTTAACCCACATGTTCCAAGGGTTAAAAATCGCATGAGACCACTGCTAAAAGTTTTCTTTGTGGTGCTGCTGGCCTGCTGAAAATACTCTTGTGGTGACTGAAAACCAGCATTTGCTATTATTACAGCTGGTTTCAGCAGTTCGAGTATTCCTCTTCCCCTTTACACTTCAGTCTCATTTTCTGTGCTTCCATATGTGCCTGTATTCCAGGACAGTAGGAAGTTTCCCAGGACAGACTGTGTTCCATGTATTAATGGGTTCTTATTTTCTGTATTTGTCTTACCTAAAACGATTCCTCATGCTGCTTTAATTTTGTGTACAGATTTTTTTTTTCTGTTGTTTTGTAGGAACCTCCAGAAGTTAAGCCTCTTTGGGGATATAAGCATTCTGCAGCAACATGGAAGTATATCAAATACATACCTTGGAAAAGTTGACCCTGATGGCAAGAAAATTAAGCAGTAAGTTATATTGGTAGATTATCAAAGACAGTAAAATAATAAAAATAGATAATGGAACATGAATTTTCATTCCTGAAATACATGACTGAGAAAACTTTTTTAATCAGGATGAGAATCTAAATTCTTGCCCCTGCTATTTACATGAAGTAGTCTGGTTTTGTGGCTGGTTTTATTTTTTCTCCCTTGTCAGCAGGGTGAGAATCCTTTCTTTCCTCTTTTCATTGTGTTCTAGGAACAATATTATGTTAATGGCACAGAGGGGGAGGAGGGGTGGGGAGTTGTTACCAGCACCTATACTATTGCTGTACATGACAAAAATTAGTAAAGGAAGTATTGCAGAAGAATTGAAAATAGGTTTGTGTTTATGTTTTCTTTCAAATTTACTTGCTACAACTTATTTCTATTTTTATCTCTAAATTTGCAGAATTCCTGGAAGATCACAGCTCACAATGTGCTTTTTTAGTTCAGAGATGTATTTTAGCTTGCCATAATTACGTTACAGCACAGTCCTTGAATGCTTGTAATCAGAATAGTGTTTTGTTCTTCTTTAGAAAAAATTAAATACAGTGTAAAAATCTGCCGACTTCTGGAATAAATTACCACAGAGGGAGTGATGCAAACTTAACTATTTCAGCAGTTCTGCTAAAACTTTATAATAAAACCTAAATACCATCATTTTAATTTGAGTTAGTTTAAGCATCTTTCTCCCAGTAACTTGGGACCAGAATAAGCACAGCCAAGTCTAGATTTTACTATTTTTTTTTATTTTGAGTGATTTTTAGTACTAGTATAGATATTTTATCGGATCAACATATGTATGTGAACACAACTATCAAACTAAATGTTTGGTCCTGACCTAAATTTGCAAACCAGTGCAAATACAGCTGGAAGTCACATACTGTGTCTTCGTCATCCATTACATTTAGAATGCAGAACTCAGAGCAATTTGCATTTCTGTCTAATGTAGGTACTGTAGTGCTGTGTGCAGGTACAAAGCTGATTTTGTACAAGCTCCTTTGTTTCATATCCTTTGTGAAAACATAGGATATGAAGTCTCTGCCAGAGGGCTTAGAGAGAGCCATCTGAGCAGATGGTTACTCAACTGAGTGCATGGTTAAATGTTTCTTCAAATAAGTCTCCACATTTTGGAGCCATAAAGCCTTTGAAATTTGTTATCTATAACTTGATGTTGGTCTTTCAGGTGAATAATGAACTTTGCATCTTCTGGAATGAGCAAATAAATGTTACCTCCTTTTTGTTTGTTTTGTTTTGGTGTTTGTTTTTTTGGTTGGTAGTTTTGTGTTTCTTTGTTGTTTGTTTTTTGTTTGTTTGTGGTTGTGTTTGTTTGTTTGTTTTGGTTTGGTTTTTTTTTTTGTCTGAAATAAAACAATATACCTGGGACCCGGTCTAAATTAAAGGAAAGCTAGCAGTGTTTTATTCAGTTGTCTGAAGTTTATCACCACTCTCAGCGTATTGACTTCAGAAGGTAAATCTTCACAGCTTCTTGGCTGTCTCTTTTGCACTTGAAGTTTGCATCAGTTAAGTTGCAAAACATGGATACTGATAACTAACAGTGAAAGATATGAGAAATCTTTGAAGACAGTGGTGCTGGTAGTTGAGGGTTTTTTTGAACCTGTATGGTGATAAACTTTACTAACTATTTCAGGAACTTCCTGCAGTTAAAGCAGTCAGGGAAGAAAACGTGATGTTTCCTTAAATTTTTTCCTTTGAACTGGGTGTAACAGACTGTGGGTGAAATCTCAGGACTAAGAGTTGTCCCGAGGTGGAGGAGGCTTTGGATTGTGTTTTCAATAATACACTTTTGTGGTGATCAGCATGAGTTTGTAATGCTTGTTCTTTTTCTGTACAGCATGTGTCTCCCTGGTTACTTTCTAAAATTCTCTTTATAACTGTCCCTTAGTGTTGGGAGTTCAGTGCAAACAGTATTTTTGTCTTGAGTTGAACAAAGGGTAGTTGTTTAAAATTTTGGCTTTCTGAAATCTGCTTCTTTTGATTAATCCGTGTGGTTTCAGGTAGTTTGGTTTCCAAAAGAACCAGTTTAGCCTCTGTTAAAAAAAAATTTGAATGATAGCCTTTTATTAAACAAACGGCCTCCATGTGGACCTGGCTAGTGTGTTTGCTTCCTGTCTAAGGCCGTGGATGTGCTTCCGTCCTGGTTAGGAGTGGGTTTGGGACTTTATCAGTAACTAAACCTGTCTAGTCAGGCTTTAGTCTGTCTTCTGGATGAAAGTGCCATTTGGGATATTAATTGTGAAAGTAAATTATTTTGAGTTTTTATTTTTTAAATAGTTTGCTTCAGTTCACTAACGTGTAGGTTTCAGGTCAGTGGTGAACATCCACAATTCCTGCTTATAGGGAGCAAAGGGGACTGATTGCACTTGACATCAATAGTTTCTGTTGGGTTTTTTTGCATATGCTGAGTTCTGTTTTTATTTTCTATTACAAGCTCAAAGTCTAGTTTTATTAGTGAGCTTTGAAGTAACTCTGTGTAAGTTAGGATAAATGTTCCACTTCATGCTAAGCAGCTGAAGTAATAGTTAATATGAAAATAAAGTAGGTGTTAATTTCTGGGCATTCACATAATGTGTCTAAACTTCTAGAACACAGTTCAGACTATTTTTGGAAACTCCAGATAGATACAATCTGTTTATGAAAAATATAATCTACATAAGAATTTGCAGGAGAGGAAAATCCCCTGTTAGGGAGGTAAAGAAATTTATTATTATTATTATTATCCAGAGATGATTGTTGTTAAATACTCTCTACTGACATGCTTGATCTCTTTTTGTTAAATTGGCTAAGAACAGGAGAAAGTTTTCTTAGGACTAGCAGCACAAATCTAAATACTTGTGTAAATGCTTTGGTGCTTGCACTGAGAAGGTGATGTGTAGATTGCATTAAATCAGCATCTCTCTTTTAAACAGTTTAGTGCAGTTCCCACTGAGGGGAGAACCCACCCTTCAGCTGCAGAGTTCTATATCATATTTCTTTGTATTAAATTGTACAAGTACTAGAACAGTATTCTTCTAAGCTCAGACATTTAAGTTGTATGAGAACCACAATTTAAACAGGTTTTTAGAGCAGTGAGGCACATAGATGGTAGTATTTTACTGAGCACCTCAAAACTGATTTGTCTTCAGTAATTCTGAAGACTTGTAAAATACACAAACACACTGTTAAGATTGACTACCTGGGCTATTACAAAATAAATTCTACCATTGTGGCAGTCATTACAGTGCCTTTCATAGATGTGTGTGGTGAGGGGGTAGGGAAGGGTGTTTGGAAGAAGTTTGACAGGTTGCTGTGGTAGAGTCTTTTTCTTTGGGGGACTGTGAGAGAATCTGCCTTCACTATAAGCATTGGCAAGAAAAATTATGAAACAAACGTTGCCAGGATCAAACAAGACTCAACTGAGCTGTAAAAGAATTTAGGAATGAAGCACAAAAAGTACACTGTATGTGACTCTTACCCTTCATCTCAAACTGTGTTTAACTTGTGTCACAGTTGCTAGTCCACGGTTTTAAATGTTTGGAGAAGTTGAAAAAATTGAGATCTTTTGACCTGAGTGCTATACTAGGCAAAACTCGGGAACTGAGGTGTATGGTAGATAAATAACCACATCAGCTTTTCCCCTTAAGAGAAGTCAGGCTTTGCAAACCCAGCACCTTCATAGGAGAAGGAAGAAAGCACATGTGGGCAAGGGAGGGGATGAACAAAGATTTGCAGAGGGAGAGGATGAATGAGGACTAATCATTTAACTTTCTTACAACAGAAGAAGTATGGGGCATCAAAGGTAGTAGGTGAAAGGTTCAGAGCAAGCAAGAAGACAGGGGAATCACACTACAAAGTTCTGTATTATTGGATGTTACGGTTGCTAAATGCATACTCGGCTAAGGGAGGAATCTGGGTAAATCTGTAAAGTGAAGTCCTTGAGAGTTGCAAAATAGCTAAAGCTGCCTCTGTCTCAGGAGGTCTGAGTTACAAAGTTGTGGAAACTAGAGAGATATTTGAGCAATACCCCTATGTGGTTTCCTTGTTCTGCCACCTGAAGGTGTTCGTGTTTCTCTGATGTCAGGATGTTGGGCTAAACATTTAATTTTGTCTGGACATTATCTTGAATAAAGTTACATGGATGAGAATAACAATTTTGTAGTGTTTTGCTTAGATGAATAACGTATACAGATATTCATAGCAATAAAGGAAAAAGTGTTCTGTGCAAAAACATTGCCTGTTTTGAAGCACAGAGATTTCTGCTAGTTTTGTACTGCAGGTGTTTACATCTTATTTCTTGATTATTTCATGGAATTATCATAGCCTGGATCAACCACTTCCCTTTAATGCTGATCTTCCCTTCTGGCTGACCACGGCTTGAGATCAAATATGTATCTATCCGTGTGTCCTAATATGCTGAAAGAACACTTGTCACTTGGTCAGGAGGACTCTTGGGCCTCAGCAGCTGTGGGATGAAGACTGGGAAAATAATTTCATGGTGAACATTTGCAGAGTTTGACTGAACTATTTGAATTTAATATTCAAAATTCAAAATACTTTTGTTGCCTTCTTGAATTAAATGTTTAACATAAAGAACATCACTAAAAAACAAAGAGGGTAGCAGAGGTGGGGTGCATCTGGCACTGATAATTTGAGATTGAAATGTTACTGGATTTGAGTTGTTTTGGTAAAAGTTGAACCTTTTGACACTTGAAAATTCAGTTAGCTGCACATCTGAAATTATTTAAAGAATCTTTTTACGTGTTTGTTCTTTACTGCTTAATGAGCAAAGTCAAGCAGGCAGTTTCAGATCATTCTAACTTATGCTCAAAGTCAAGTTTCTGCCACCTTTCATTGAAAATTACATTTTTTTTTCTATATTGAATTTGCAGTTCTAGAGAGGTTAGCAAATACAAAAAGCTGTTTTTAAAAACAAGAGCTGTGTTCTGAAAGCATTACAGGTTTTCTTATTTGCATAACCCTAAAGTGTATGTGGGAGTGTGTTAAATACATGCTGGAAAATACATGACGTGAAGGTTTATAGCATGCTGCTGTTTTTGAAAGACAAATTACATAGTTTTTCTCAAGATAGTTTACAGTTTTAACCTTTTTAAGTGCAGTGAAGGTTAAATTGCTGTGGGAGGTCTCACGTCAGGTTATTGTATTTGTAGTTCATAAGAACCATAATAATAGCACCTTCCTGTGGAATAAGGCTGTAGATGAAACAATAATTCTTGAATAAAAAAATGGAATGGTATGCAGTTGGTAAGACTAAACTGTATTTAATAGGATCATTGTCTGTTTTGTTTACTTGCAGAATCCAACAGCTGTTTGAAGAGATATTAGGCAATAGCAGGCAATTGAAATGGCTGTCTTGTGGGTTAATGCTGCAAATAGTAACTCCCACATCACTGTCCTCCTTATCAAACCCCATAGCCAACACCATGGAACATCTGAGCTTATTGGACAACCACATCCCTGGTAATACCACTCTTATCACTGCGGTTGAATTGGAGCGCTTTGTGAATCTGCGTTCGCTTGCTTTGGATTTCTGTGATTTCACAGCTGAAATGGCAAGAGTCCTGGCTGACAGCAACCATGTGCCTTTGCATCGACTGTCTCTCCTGGTCCACAGTGTTTCCATAATGCACAAGTCATTGGACAATATGCCAAAAGATGAGAATTGGCAGGCGCTGACTCGCAACAGCACTAATCTTCGGGTCTATATAATGGCTTTTGATGTCCAGAGTGATGATATGTTAAGGATTCTTAAGCCCAGTATCCCCCTAGAGAGGATTCACTTTGACAGCTATGTCACTTGTGTTTCAGGGGCTGTTGTTGACCTCATATCCAGGCAGTATGACAAGTTCCTCACTCATTTTATTCTAATGAATGATGTCATAGATATGTCTGCCTTCCCAGATCTTAGTGACAACCGGAATGAAGATCCACTTGTCTTACTAGCCTGGAGGTGCACAAGGCTGTCTCTTCTAGCTGTTCATGGTAGGTAATGCATCGCATGGGTGTAGTATGTGACTTTCTAAATGCTTACAACACTTTAGCCTTGCTAATCACGGTGTGTTTTAGTGCATTGGTGTTCAAAAGTCTGCTGCATAGTTGCTATACATGCTATTGTTGAAGGTGTTTATTGTATATGAGTTTTAAACATACTTGTAACTTTCTAACTTGTTTTGAGAAGTCACATAGGATTTTATTAGGCAGATCTTCACAGAAAGGAGGGTAACTAAGAACCGAGCTTTTCAGCAGGGTTATCCTAGAAATGATCTGCACTGAGTGAGTTCCACTAAGTGGCTGGTTAATAAATGAGTTTGAACACTGAAAACAGTTGCTGTTTTACTGTGAGCTCATATGCTGGCAAGATTAGATGATTTTGCTTCATGTTTGTAAATAATATGGGTTAAGGCCCCAAAGCTGAGGGGAGGAAGTTTCTTACTGAACTTTACCAGCAGATGAAGACTAAAACAATATAATGTGAAGAATAGTTTACCTTACTGAGTGCATTGGTTTCACCAGTAATGCCAGAGCAAGGTTTATTGCACCTATTTATTTGCCATATAATTGAAAATAAATTTCAAAAAGTGTGCATTTGTGTTTTCGCTCTGTCATCAGTACAGCGCTTGCTCGAAGTTGAAAGCAGTATGCCAAATTTTAAGGCACCTGAAACTGAAATGACACACAAGAATACTCTCTGTGCTGGAATTAACTTACCAAGACCAAGTTTGCTGATGCATGAAGGAGTTAAGTGATGACTGTATAGGGTTGCATAAGAATGAATGTGTTTCTTCAAACTGATTTGGGAAGTAAATCTCCAGTTCAGGACAAACAGGAGGGACTTTCAGCATTGGTTGAAATCAAAAGGTCCTGTTGTATTTGATTTTTTTTTTCTTTTTTTTTCTTTT
>VXAU01003241.1:194330-257601 GCA_013399695.1 Formicarius rufipectus | reverse complement strand
TTTTTTTTTTTTTTTTTTTTTTTTTTTTTTTTTTACTGACAAGTCACTGCAGGGGTAGGGAGTGGGAAGTGATGATCAGTTCAGCTGTCTCTTTACAGTCTCCAGGAGTGACAGATTTTGGATACTGGTACACAACCATACCACTCTAGATGTGAATTTTAGTAGGTTCTTTTAGCATTTGGAAACAAGTTTGAGGACCTTTTTTATTTAAAAAAAAAAAAAATTATGTGTTACCTTAAATTATCCTCCTGCTACAGGGAGGTCCCTCTAATACATTATCTGACTTTAAAAAAGCCAGTGTATGTATCATTTAATTTCAGCATATGTCAATTCAGTCTAAGGTATTAGTCTGTGCAGAGCACTGGGAAAGCAAATGTCTTTGATGGTTCTATCTAGCAAATAGTTGTTGCTATATCTTCTTTCTTTGGAGAGTTGCTGGATCTGCCAGGGGGAGAGAATAGCCAAATACCACCTTGTTATGTTAGAACTCAGCTTCTTTAACCTTCTTTTCCCCCCTCCTTGCAGCAGAAACAAGTTAAGCTGCTTATAAATGCCTTCTGATCTTTTCTAAGCTGTGAATGACTTCTCTAGTACTATAGTATGAACATCTTTCTTCAAGAGTAGCAACTGTAGGAAGAAATATCTTAAATGCTGTGATGCCTTAGTAGAGCAAAGAAGCTAAGAAGCTTCATAGTTGGATTTTCTGGGATTCACCATATAATGTTTTCTGGGTCTGTTTGTCATACTGCATTGTCAAGCTTGCTACAGGAAAAGATGGTGCTTTTGTTAAAAGTGCCGTATTTTTTGTTGTTGTTTTTGTTTGATTTTTCTTGTGGTTTTTTTGGGGTTCTGTTCAGATTTTTGTTTTGTTTATTTTGGTTTTTTTGTTGTTGTTTTTGTTTGATTTTTCTTGTGGTTTTTTTGGGGTTCTGTTCAGATTTTTGTTTTGTTTATTTTGGTTTTTTTGTTGTTGTTTTTGTTTGATTTTTCTTGTGGTTTTTTTGGGGTTCTGTTCAGATTTTTGTTTTGTTTATTTTGGTTTTTTTGTTGTTGTTGTCTGGGTTTTGTGTGTGTGTGTTCCCTCTTTTGGTATTAGTTTGCTCTGGAAAAAGCTTTGATTTACATCTAGTTTTGACTGCCACTGACCAAAAGAGGAAGGGGAAAACATATGCTAAGGGCACTTTTTTCTAGGGTGCCTTGAGATTCTTTTTTTTGGACGTCACACTGTATTTCTACCAAGATAGCATGTTCAGGAGCAGAGGAAAGCAGACTGAAGGGTGTTAAATAGATTCATGCAGAATGAAGAAAGAATGTAAAGAATGTGGTCACTTGGGATGAGATGGAGACAGTAGGATACTCATAGTGGTATCATCTGGCACTGTGAATAGGAAGTGTGGTCCATCTGTGGGAATAGAAGCTTTTTCTTTTTTTTTTCCTCAAGGGAAAGATGCTTAACGTGGACTCTTATGCCTTTGTGTTGTAAATATGTTTTATTCTGTCTATGAGCAAAACTAAAGTTGAAACGTTTGCTAGCAAGGAAGAACAAATCACGGTGTGCTCATAGTGAGTTTGTTGTTCAGTGACCCTGGTAGTGAAGTGATGGTTCCCTCTTAGTTCTGAGTAATTGCTGGATGGAGACTTTTTGGCAGCTGGAAGGTCACTAGGAAGTTTCAGGCAGAACTTTTGAAAAAAACACAATTTAAAATGATAGTAAGTTGAGCATAAGATGGTTGTTCCAGTGCACAGAGGATCTCACATGAAAAGTTAGAGGAAAAGCCATATACCTGACCACTGGATAGTAAAGGGGACTTAGTCTGCACGTTTTTTTCCCTTTATTCTTCCACTTTATTTCAAGAATTGCATTGGTAAGTTCCTTTATGATAATTGGAAGGTGTTATCTGCTTCACATCCTGATAGTGTCATCATACAGGAGGGAGTTTTCCACTGAGTTTGATGTCCCTGTTAAGGAAGGGACATTAAATTAAGCTGCCTATTGACAGCTTCATGTGGACAGTTGTGTTGGACGTTAAGTATCCAGCAGATGAAAATTGTGGGAATTCATGGATTCCTAATGGTGATAATATACCAGGAACGAACCATACAGATGTGTGTGGGCTTCTTTGTTGAAAACCTACTCTAAGCAACATACTTAGCAACAAAAGAGAAAAAAGTAAAAGAAAACAGAGTGAAAATTTCTTTTTTATTACTTAGACGTCAGGTTATTTCATTCTTTTAACTGTCTTATTTTGATACATTATGATGCAGAGCACATTAACTGCATTGTTGGAAAAACAAACTACAGTTAGCTTTGTTCTCAGCAGCTTAGCTTTCCCAGTTCAGATACTGTGCAGACTGCACTTTTACTTGGACTCTTAAGTGGCATCTCACCAAGAGGCTTAGCAACTGTGAGAATGATGATGAAGGCAGAAATGAGCCCTTCCTTTTGCAGTGGAAGGGCTGATTTGGCAGAGCTCCCAAAAAGGGAAGTTCCCAGACTGACCGTGTTTTGCATCTGGATAAGGAGGAGCTCAGTGTTTGCCTTAGCCAGGGCACAGAAAGCTAACAGGTAACTGGGGAGTAGGAGTTTATTATAGAGATGCCATTATATATGAAGAGAGTGAAGCTTTGTAATTATGTTTAATCTCAAAATAACAAGATATATGTAGATTATTTTTTATATGCGAACTGGAGAGGCTTCTGGTCTGTGTGTGTTGTTTTTTTGTTTGTTTGGTGGTTTGATTTTTCTTTTTAAGTCTACCTCTAAAACAAAAAAGCAGACTTTAGGGGTTTTTCTACCATAAGCAGAGTTTAAAGCAGTCCTTTTATGCATTCACTTAAAATAATTGATTACTCCTTTTTTTCATTCTATTTATACTACAAAGTGGATCACAGGAGGTTTGAAACTGCAAATATAACTTAAATTAGTTTGCCGTTCTGCAAGTGGTGAAGAAAGTAGATCTAAAAAAGCTTGGTCAAACTATCTCAAATATTTTTATACTGTCTTATTCAGAGTATAAAATGGGGCTTTATCACTTGCAATCAAAAAACCTTCACTGTTCCCTAGGAGGATTCTCCCATATGGAAATATGACCGAATAGGTTGGGAAGGATGTTAAGATGGTCAGGTATTAAGTTATTGCAGTAAGAAAATGCCTTGTAGTAAAATGACCGAGTGACTTTGTTTTCCTTTCCCCCCAGGTTACACTGTTTGGGCTCATAATCTTATAGCAATCGCTCGTCTTCGTGGCTCTGACCTGAAAGTACTGGAAGTCACAGAAGAAAGCATTGATTTTGACCAAGGAGAGCTAGCTGATCAGGATGTGGATCCAGTACACAATTTCATTGAGCAAGTATCTCTTGGATTGGGTCGACCTTGGCATGCCGTCATGGACATTGAGCTGCTCAGTGTCTTCACTGAGCCAACTCGTCACTTCTACAGAGAGATGCAGAGCTTCAGTGAAGGCATTTAGCTCCTTATTTACAATTCCTGTGGTTACATATGCAAGTAGGGTCCTATTATGTTTTTCGGTAGTGTGAATTAACCCCTTTTGTGCTGTGTTTAATCAGTATTAGCTATATAGAATTATATATGTGTATTCTACTTCTTGATCAAAGAACGTAGTCGGGTATTGGTTTAGAAGCTGAAAGTGGCAGTGTTTAGGGTTTTCACGGTTAATGGACTTGTCTACCAGACCTTAAGAAATACAGCCAAAGGCTGTCTGAGGTTGCCGGCTAACTTTACTTTACTTGAGTAACTGCGTTTTGAATTATTTTGCTGTTATATTGGAGTCCTGTGCTCGGGAGCCAACTGTTTTTAATACCCATATCCATAGCCCAGTGGATTTCTGTACTGTCATTGTGTGCTTAATCCAGTAGCATGCTACTTAATAGGCTTAAAGGACGAGAAGTCTATCCAGGGCTGTTCACTCTAAGACTCTTACCTTGCTTTATTTCATGTGCAGATTCTGAAGCATGACTTAACTCCATTATTGGCTCTCCTTAGCTGTTAAGCAACAGTATGAAACACTAGTGTTCAGGTACCTGCACTTACAGATTCACTCCATAAGCTGTAGTCTTTTGGATTCTTTGCAAACTCCTTCTTGTTTCTTCTCGTGTTCTGTCATCTTCCTTAAAAGTTAGCTTTGGGCCAAAGTTTAAAAGGAAAAAGCAAGAATGTGCACTCCGATGAGGTAAACACATAACAGTGAAGACTTCAGTACAAAGGTCTACACCTGCAAACAAACATTAGTCGTGAAATCCCTAACAACCAAGTCACTGGATTTTCTCTGTCAGCGCCTGTGTCAGCTGCCAAAGAATAGATTAAAAACGAAGAAGTGCCCACATGCTGGCAGGGGCAGGCCAACTTTTGGCCAGCCAGATACTGCTAGATTGTAATATATAAGGTCGAATTTCGACCTGTGGTACACAGCTGTGCTGTGGCTCAGTCAGCAACCTCAGAACTCTTAACAAACATGCACCTGTTTCACTGTGAATAGTGAATGTAAAGGAAGGAAAGGAAACAAATACAAAGCTTGTTCTATCACAGGTATGAGCTGCTATGATGCATGAAGAACATTCCATGAAGTATGTTTTAAAATCTTGTTATATCTGAGAGGCTTTAGAAGCCGATTTAACTGTTTCAGGGCAACCGCGGTACAGACGTGGTCTCTGTGAGACTTCCACCTGACCCCAGTTTTAAGTGGTACGAATGTTGTGCATTTAATGTTTAAAGGACAGTCTGCAATAATAAAGTAAGTGGCCAACGTGGGTGCCCAGCAGTGCTGAGACCTGGCTGCTATATTGTAAGCTTTGGAAAACACAATTTATGCAACAGATGTCCAGATATGATTCTATTTATGGAAAAAGTTTATATGTGTTTTACAAATGGTTTTACCATCTTATATTAAAATGACCTTTTGACAGGTGTGCGCTGTTTTGTCTCCAGTGAGCACATACCATGCGGATTTTATATGTACATCAGTAGAGTGAATCCACTGGCACAGTGTGTGTATATGCCAGATGTGGTGAGATTTTATCTTATAAATGTGATCAGATTAAAAAATACTCCTGACAGAAAATGTAAGGAAACCAGCTGAATGTTTGAATTGATGACTGATGTTGTATGGTTTATGTTAAATGTTATATTCTTTTAATCAATGAATAAAGCATTAAAAATTGATTGCTGTATAAAATATTTTATTGTTGTCAGCATGAAGATTCTTAGAAAACGCAACACCATTCATAAGCTGTGTATAACTGGTAGCTCCCATTGTGTTTAGGTCAGCAGAGTAATCTAAAATAAGTCATACAGTAATTTTTTAATTTGGCTGAATTTTGTCAACGGTTTTTGGGGTGATGGAGGAATGGGAAGGATGCTTTGCTAAAGATCAGACCAGTTAGCACAAACAGTATATCATTATATGACCTATTAGACTGATAAAGTAAACTGTGGACTGTAGAATATAGAAGACTATTTTTGAGAAATTACTGCATCCATTGCAATTGCTTAAATCAAAATCTAATGTGCTCAAGAAAAATGTGTAGTACTTCCTTGGTGTCCCACTATTAAATAGATTATGAATACCTGCAATGCTTCAGTTTGACATTTTATCCGTACTCAGAGGACGCAGCTGTGCATTCTGTATGAAAACTGCAGATGTCTGTTCAGCTGTCGAAGAGCTGCTGTGCCCTGCAGTGGCTGACTGTGCTGTGAGACTTGTCAGAGTGGCTGTTCCATGTGTGTGTGCCAAGCACCGACTTCATCTGAGCTCCTGAACTTCATTTTATGATAGTCCAAACTGCTGCCAAGCCTGAGAATGGCACTGCTGATTGTTCAAGCAGTATCCCAGATCTTCCAGATTTGGTAAGCGAGGTCATTTGCCAACATACCGAAGAGATACTGTGGGTAATAAGTTAAATGCAGTTACAGCTTTTTGTATTCCAGTAAAGTGAAATAATGGGGCTTGGTGTTGGTGCCTTTCAGGGCTCAGCCTGAGGAGGGAGGTTTATGTAGCAGTTAAATCTGGTAGCAATTGCTCAGCAGCATCTGAACCTAAAGTTTGGTTGTAAAGCGTTCACGATTTTTGGCGTTTTCTGTGCGGCTTCCTGAAGCAAATGCAGCAAATGCTGCGTTGTCTCATTTTAACAGTCACAGGATGGTTATTTTATCTCTGCAAACTACTGCATTTTACGGGTAACTGCCTTACTAAACAGTTTGCATTTCTGTTGTGTAAACAAATTTTTTCTCTGTTCAGTCTAACCTATTTTTTTGCCTTGTTATAATTAACTTAATCTTGAGAGATAAGCAGAAGCATCTCACTTGACTATGGTAGATAGATGTGTAGCCCTTTCACTTACTGCAGTTACAGCCAGAATGTCTAGTATCAGCTCTTTATCAATGAGTGTCTGTGGTTAGTGCTCCAGGTCTGATTTTTCATACAGTCTGAAGTCTACTGGCTGTTTCAGGCTTGTGTTCCAAAATCAATGTACTTGATTTGACAAGTACAGAGAGTCCAGTAAGGCCAGGAGTGTGTGGTGAAAGCCACACCTCGAGCAGTGTTGGAGAAATGCACCTCTTTTCTTTGATAAAACTTGGGTTTGTTGTCTGCCTGTGTGTCCAGCAGTAATCTGTATGAGCGATACCAGGATGAAGGGATTTGACGTGAAGCAATCTGAAATCAAGTGTTAGGAATCTTAAGATGGTCCTACTGTGGAAAGTACACTTGCATTTGGAGTGGAACCTTACAAACTGAAATTACTTTCAGCTTGCATAATCCCAAAAACTTTCGTTTTTCCTGAAGAGATGGCACTATCAAGTTAGTCTTCTGTGTGCTAGATTTAGCTGCAGGACCTTGAAACACAAGCCCTCATCTAGGGCAAGAAAAGCAAGAAAAGAAAAGACCTTGCTTTTTCTTTTGAGGGTGAGGGAAACAGGGGCTTCCCTACATATATTTCTGTGTGACCCTTCTCACTTAAACATAACCTAAATACATCTTATGGGATACTATCTACCTGCTTCCTGTTGCATAAACCTGAGCTTGTTTCCAAATTGACAAGTAAAATTTTGCACTATTACTGAAGGGGAGCAAAAGTCTGAAATTATGCCCTTCTCTCTGCAGGATGATCTAATTCATGCTTGTCTTGCATTTGTCTTAATCCAGCTATCTTTTGTTTTGCCTGCAGCTTCCAATACCATTGTGGGCTGAGTTACTGTTTTGGTGGAGAATTGTTTCTTCATAGTTAACTTAGTTATAAGCTAGAACAAATATTTAACCCATGCAGAAAAAAATACTGTGGTTTTTTTCAGAACATTTAGGTACATTCCTAAGTAGTTTTTGGAGCCTATCACATGAGTTGGGGAAACACTAAAAAAGGGTTATGGTAGTGTTACCAACCCAGAACTGTGCTATCCTCTGGTTCTCTGTACTGGGGTAAGTCATGTAGTTGGCAGTTCTGGTTGTTCCTAGGGCTGATGAGAAGGGTAACACCCTGTAATTTCTTTTAGAATCCTGGTGAAGTCTTTCAGGCAAGCTTAGAATAACAATTGGCTAAAAGCGATGCAACAGCCAAATTAAAATGTCTGTTGTCAGAATTGTCATTGAATCGCTTGAGTACAAAGGTTTATCTAAATGCCTTTGAGGCCTAAACCAGAAGCAGAAAGGGAGGATAATGAAATTGCAGGAATGAGCCATGGAAGAACTCTGCAGCTGAAAGAAGCCAATGTGTGAATTATGGTAGGAACAGGAGTACTGAGCTGCAAAAGAAACACTCCCTTGGCAGACTGGACCTAAGCAATTACAAAGAAAATGGGCTGGAGGTTTTTTTAGCAACTTCTAATTATGGGGTGTGGTGGCTGCATTTATATTAAAGGCTGAAACTGTGCTTTGTGTGTGTGCATGCAGAGAACGAGGACTGTGGTTGACCTGCTGCTGGGAGTGGGGGCTTGCTAAAAGTTTGCTTCTTTGGTTATCTCAAAGGGTCCCTTAGCAGGTGACTGCATTGAGTGCATACATTGTTTTCCAGTTGAAGCCAAACTGTCAGAACAGCCAACAGCTTCTCCCAGCAGTTTTTAGATTGTACAATGAGCAGTAAACACAGCTCACCTGTCCAGGTCCAGCATGGCCCTGGACAGCCTGGTCCCTGACTGCAGGTAAGTGCACTGTGCCTGTTGTGACAGCCATTCCTGCAAGGGAAGCAGTGAGCAGGAACCTCATGAAGACGTGAGCAAGGTAACATGCCAAATGGTTTTATAGGCACAAACTTAATAATGCTGCTGTTTGCCACTTCCTTCTTGTACTTTTGTCCCACCGAGCTTCCCAAACACTAGTGTTAAAATCTGAAGACTAAAATTCAATTCATGCTGAGACAGTAAAAAACCAAAACCCCTAATTTAGTTTGCTACAGTCATGTCTTCAAGAAGCAAGGGTCAGGTGATGCTGGAGCATTGCTTAGCCGTGACGCCTTCCCTCCAGATCCTAAAAACCTCCTGTACACAACTTCAATAAAGCAATAGCTCACTCCAGCTTTTGAGGATGGGAGAGTTGCTCCACATTCCACTTCCCAGGTAGGATGACTACCACTCTGTATAGCTCTGATAGCTGAAAGATCACATATGAGGTAATTAACATGACTGTAGGGGAGCATGATGATTCCTCTTCAACTTCTCTTATACCATGTTACCAGTGACATTGCTTTCGTTTTTAGTGGACTTTTATTAACTGTTTCTATTTCTTTTCACATCCTAGTTGTAAAGCAACAAGCATCACTTTTGGCATGCAGAGAGATTCCCTGTACAGCTCAACAAGGACAAAGCAGCTGGACTTTTACAATATGGTTCACATGATTTATACACCTCTGTATAAGAGATTACTCAAGTTAGAAATACTTAATTTAAAATTACTACTGTACAGTGGAAATCATTTATTCACAGTATTCATAGTTACTCTTTATTTACAAAGTACTATCCTCAGAATTTTCTCTTAAGCTTCAATTTGAGCAAAGTAGTTTGTTTATACCTCAGTAACAACAGTTACTTAAAGAAAAATGGCATTAAGAGAGCACAGAAACAGTTCGGCATGTTCCTCCAGTGACTGTCAAGTCTCCTGCTGTGCTTCTGGTTGGTCTACAGCTGATGGATTTGACTGAGGTGGTTCAACTCTATTTTCAGGAGGAGGTGGTGGAGGCAAAAATCCAGGTCGTTGAGGTGGATAGTGAGGATAAGGTCTCATAGGAAATGGATTTCTTACTGTGAGAGAATCAGAGTAGTCAATATTAATCACAGCAGTAAACACACACCTGCTCCTCTTGCCCGTGTCTTACTGCTAAGCTAGGCCTTCTTCCATAGTCACAGGTTAGGCTCTGAAGAGACTGAGGTGTCAGGAAGGAGGAGGGGCACACAATCACTTCTCTCAGTAGTTACCCACAGCAGCAGCCAGTCACTGCCTGCTAATGGGCTGCTGCTGCCAACATCCCCTTCAGCCTGTGGCAGCTCTTACCCGCCATACTTTACAGATATTTTGAAAGATAAATGGCTTAGTTCTTCCTCAATTACTCAGAGAACAGCAGGAGGCAGCAAGAACTACTGCAGTCTGATACTTACCTTGCTCCACTAATGTAAATGCTAAGGAAAAACAGTTGTTTTGGGTTATGTCCCTTTGCATGCACACTACCACACCTCAGAGCTAGAGGACAAAACTTTAAGATACCAACTTCATATGAGGAAAAGGATTAAGGTGACCACCTACTTCCCTTCCTACACCAAAAAAGAATCCTTTAAATGCTGCACAGTATGTGTAGGTGTATTTTTCAGCCAAAGCGAGTATTTGTAAAAACATTAAGATGAGCTGTTGTGAAAAAGGAAGTGTACAAGACAATGAACCTTAACCAGAAAAGACGCTCCCCATTTGCTGAATCAGGAAGTCATATGTGCAAATAAAGATGTACATGTTCACCCAGTGTAGTAACTCACAACCTGCACAAAGCACTCACATTCATCAGCTTGAAGTCAATGCTTACAAAAGCCACGTACTTGGCAGTGGAGGACGTGGAGGCCCAAAGTCTTGTATTGGAAAGCAGTCCCGTGGCCCGTACATGCCAGCAGGAGGAGGGGGAGGAAAAGGAGGTCCTCGTCTCATGAAAGGTACTGGTGGTGCTCTGGGATCCACAGGCATCAGTGGAGGTCTGACTGGAGGGAAGGGTGGGGGCACAAACCCTGAACCGACCACTTCGCTTTCAGGTGCCAGCGACTGATCAGGGAATGAGTTCTGCAACACAAGAACATCCCCAATCCCATCAGGCCACTGTCATGTAGGCTGTGACACTAGATTAGAGCTAGTTCCAACTCTGCCTTATCTGCAGCATAATTCTGAGCAAAGCTATCTAAGAGCACTGGCCATCAGCTTGATGATAGTTTCATCTTTGGGTCTATAATTAATTTTCAACAGGAATCATATTAGTAATACATCAAAATTAATTCACAAGTCAGTAAGAATTGTGATAAAAATATACATAAAATTTTATAATTTGGACTGAAAGGTTCAACCTAACATGATGAGAGACCTAGAGACAAATGTTTGTAAATATTTTGCAGAAAATTAAAACATCTTTCAATCAAACTTCTCTTTAGGTACTTACACTTAAGTTAGAATGATCCTCCATCCCATCTCCACTTGGTTCTGTTCGTGGACTATGTTCTGAAGATGTTTGTCCATCTGTACACAAAAGTTAAATAAGTTATTCAGTGCTGACCTTTCTCTCCAACACTGATTTCAGCATTTTTTTTCTGAAATCAGGATATACAGATAACAAAAATATTGCTGTACCAAGCAACTTCTCTGCAGGCAGCCTCAAAGACAACTGAGGAACACCAAGTTTTGCATGATTGTTTTTTCCAACTCATGTACAAGCTGCAGCTTTTACCAATGTTTCTTGTGTCCAAATAAAGGTTCTCTTTAGAAGTTAAAAAGGCCTTCCCCTAGCAACACATCTTAACATTGCTGTCACATTCCACTTCTCCTGTTCTCTTGTACTAATATTCTTTTTCAAGTCCTACTCTGGGAATGGCTGAATTATGATATGCTATTGACATAGAGCTCAACACCAATCCTGTTAAAAGTCTGACAAAAACCACTTCCCTCCTTGGCTGCCAAATATGAAGGAGACTTTCAGAACTACATCAGTTTTGGATGAGCACTCAAATAATAATAATTATCATCCTCCCTTTTGCTGTGCTTGCTTTACAACTTGAGATAAATAGGAACTTCAGTGATTTTACTTTTATACTTCTCCAAGAACAAGTATTTTCAGTAACAACTGGAGAAAATTATTAAAGGGAGTTTTCAGAGAATAGAATCTGACTGGATATAAATATACTAAATATATACACTAAATGCACTTGCTTAGGAAAAAAACCCAACCTCCCAACCAACCAAAACCCCCAAACCTAAGATTTAAAAAATATTGCTTTCTTTCAGTTTGGCCTGAATAAAGGTGATTATACTAAAANAAAAAAAAAAAAAAAACACAAGACCAAAACAATACTTCTAACTAGTAACAGAATTTTCATGTACCTGTTCTATTGCTACACCTTGAAAGCAAAAAGAGCTCTTTTCTCAACAAGCAGATCTTTTTAAAAAAATCTAATTGTCATTTCAAGCAGACTCTGCCTTTGTTGATGATGTTGTTACTTAATCATTAAACATTTCAACTCCTTATGTCACACAGAGAATATTCATGCCTTGACATTTAGGTTGCATAACACTTTACATTTTAAGTCCTTGTGAAGTTGCTCACAAACTCTGTCACAACCTTTAACTCTTCTTCCTGTCAAGTAGTTTCCTGCGCAAGAGGAAAGTTTTCAGAGAGTTTGCCAGCCCAGCTTAGGAAAACACATATTTTGTTAAAACCACATTTCCATCATTTTCCCAAGTGTAACTCATTCACCCTTTAGCGCTGAAATCTGGATTTCAGTACTGTGAGGCACATTACTGTTCCCAAGTCACATGGTATGTGCTGGATGGGCTGATTTTTGGTTGGATTGGTTTATTTTTAAATTGAAAGAGTTTTTCTTTTTTTTTTTTTTTTTAAATAACCCAAGTCTAGTGAAATTATATGGCTCTAAAGAGCAACATTCACACATGCTTAATAACCTGAAAAACTCTGGCAGCAAGGTTCTCCAAACCCGTGTCCATTAAAGAGGTTTTGCGTAGCCCAAGAACTGAATAGATCACCTAAAAAAATAATTGTTGCTTGGCAGCAACTGAAAAAAAGGGATAAAAATAGATGCAATAAGGAAGTGCAAAGACAGTGCATCTCTCCTGCCCTTCAGTCAGCATCCAGGTGCTAGAAGGACCTCAGTGGAATCCGTAATATTAGAAACCAGAAGTGAAACACATGGAAGATCTGGGAAGGAGGGAAGGTGAGTAGTTGTACAGGGACACAATTATCCTCCAGTACAAAACAATTCACTGTAAAACCTGAACTTGCAATCTGAAACTAAATTCAGCATTCCTATTTCTCACACTGACACCCAGTAACAAAGGTTCTCTCTCCTACTGCCAGAAATGGTGCAACAAAGATGGTAACTCACTAATAGTATCAGTGACTGAGAACTGGGTGGTGAAGTTTCTGTTGCGAGTTTAATGGCTTCACCTCCCTTAGGAATCAGATACATGTGACTTACCAGCCATTACATAAGGATGGAAACTGCTTAATAAGTTTTAAGCTCTTAAACTGTTTCAGTCACCAAAACTTTGCAATTGGCAGTTGCTAAATGTCACAAACTAGAATGCACACAACAGGCCAATTCAAAACTAGCCGTTCAAAATCTGGGCCAGTGAAAGGTGTGATTAAGTTGGGGGCAACTGCAGTGTAAACTACAAAGAGCTGCCAGTATGGTCAACAGTTTGAAGGACAAAGCCTCAGGACCTTCTACTTTCATCTGCCAAGCCAGTGGATACTTGAAAAGTTTGCTGTTTTTCTTTCACTCTTAAGTGATTTTAACTCTAACTTTACCAAATGTGGCATGGAAATGCAAGTACACCTTGGTGATATTTAATGCTGTGATGAGCCTCATGGGAGGGGCCAAAACAAACTCAAAGCCAATTCTGAGTCGTTAACATACAGAAGAGTGAAGGTGGACCAAAAAAATACCTCATGATTACCACTGACAGAATTCCATCCACCCGACAACCGGGAGGGCTACTGTGACTAGGGGAAGACTGCATAGAGGCTGGCAGTTCTTACATGAGGGAACTACAAGTCTGTGATAGCTATAAAGCTGTCCTCTTGCCATGGCTTACACACAGTCATCTTACACTGAGATTCTCCATTTCACAGTATTATGGAAGCAATTCCCACCTGTTTTATCAAAAGACTGCATACTGTAAGTTCGTAGTTCTGCTGGTCCAGAAAGTCTTCCAGTATTCGGAGGATTAGGGAAGAATCTTTCATGTCTTCGAGGAGGAAGAACTGGGTCAGCGTAAGGCTCACCTGTCATTGAAAAAAAAAATCAGAAAACATGTAAGTAAAAATTTATTTCTCCTATTCCAATTTTAGATCAGCAATATTCTCTTGTGTCTATTAATCAGGGTGAGCAAAAAAATCTTTAATAACCCAAACACAGGAATCCCACCAAGTACATACAATACCTTAAGCTTCTAAGGATCTGCAAAATGGTTTGCTGAGTTTTGGTTTAATATACAGTAGAATTTTCAAAGTTATGACTGCCCACGTAATAAACAGTGGGGCCTTGAAACAAAAGTTCAGCATAAAAAAGAAGGTCAAAGACAAAATAAGATATTTTATGTTTTGAGCCATTCTTCAGCAAGAATGCTGTTCTCCATTATGTTTTACTGTGCTGTGTTTCCACTAACTTACTGGCATCAGATCTATCAATCATGCAGCTACAAGACCAAGTATCAGTGAGATCCAAGTGCAAAGATGGGCTAAGAACATAGCTCTGGTGAAGGAAACAAGATTACCTCTCTGCAGTATTCTGTCAACAGATCAGATTGGCAAATCTGCCTCCAGAGCAGACTGTGAGTTTTATCATCAGGCTTTCACATAGACCTGTAGCAACTTGCTTGCTATATCCAATAATTGAGGTACTTTAATCTGTGTACCTTCCCTAATTTTTTTCTATAACATTTTTGCTTCTTAATTACACGTATACAGGAAGGTTGTCCACCCCCTCAAGTTTTTACATGAGAAATATCAGCACAATCCTCTTTGACTCATCTCTGCCTTCCCTGAGTGGAAAATTGCAATAAATATGTTTAGCTGAAGAACTGAGTGTGAAGACAAATTTTGTTGCTGTTAATCATCAAAAAGACAGTATCAATATATGTGCCAGACAGAATGACTGTGCCATGGTACTCCTGTACTATTAATAAAAACGTGGGTTTTCTGAAAACATTTTTCAACATTACCTAATTTTTATTTATTTATTTAAATTAAAACTTTTCACTTCTCAGATCTCTTATTAACTATCCAGCACAGAGGTCTTTTGATGCACTAAACAAACTCCCAGTAAACTGATGAAACCAAAGAGTTGATTGTACCCTGCTAACACCAGTATGTGTTTAAAAGATAGCACAGGAGAAGTGAATGACATTGTTGAAAAAGCAGAAAAAAAAAGACCATTAAAAAACCCTTCCAGTGCAGTTGTATGTGCGGGTCCAAGAAAACATTTCACGTTTTTAACCAAAACTACCTACATATTTATACTGCAAGTCAGTAACTCCGTTTTTCCAGATACAGTAACTAAGCAGTTTTATACCTGGTGGAGGCAGAATTATCCTGCGTTCTCTGTCCCAAGGAGGAGACAGGGATCCAGTATCTGATGGTGGCCTATGGGAATCAGTTAATCTATCAGAACTCAGCTCTCCTCTTTCACTACCAGCTTCATACATGGCAGATGGTCCTCTGGATCCTAATCAAATAAATCAGATGATTATTTACCCAGGTATTTTAAATCGTCTGCTATGGCTTTCTTCATTAAGTCTGAAAATAGTAAAATAAATCATGGAATGAGAACACTGTCAAGATATGAGAGGTGCATGGCTCCACAGGATTCTCCAGCTGTTTGCTGATGATCAGTTATGTCTACTGGAAGGGTTTAAAAGTTTGCAATGAAGAAGTCTGAGTTCAATAAGAGCACAATCTAGAGGACCTGCAAGACTTAAAAAAGCTAGTAATTTTACAAGTTTCAGTTCACTCAGATCAGAAACCAGTCACCATCATTGTGGCTGGACTTCGCGAACGAAGATTTGGGAGGGCTCTCCCCACACCTGCTGCAAGGGCGCTTTTGGCTGAGTCCCTCAAGCCTGCGCAGTGGATTTTTTAGGTGAGGCACAGTATGTGCAGAACTGGCCCCACCCTTTACTCCTGAGGTTCATCTGCCAGGGCCTAGCAAGCTTGGACGGTGACAGCGAGGTCCTCAGGATGTAGGTTTGGTAGAGTATCCTTCTCTTAGATGGATGGCCTGACAGGGCTAAGCGAGCTCCATCTGCCCGGGTTTGGAGTTAGAGTTGTCCTACTCCTAGGATGGTTGCCGGGCAGCTGATGAGCCCATCCTGCCTGAGGACACACTTTGTCTGACCCTTCAGCTAAGACCTGACCAGCATGGGAAACCCTACCAGAAGCACATACCACTGCCAGCACAGCTCACAACCTCATAAGGGCACACAAGCTTCTCCCCCACAACAAAGGGGTGTCCGTGGAGAAGTCAGAAACCAGTACCATCACAATAAATCTCAGTGATAAAAACCTGCAGCTTATCAACACTTTGAGAGTTAATACAGGTATTGTAATATATCCAGGTTACATTCAACACTCTTCTGGTTCCAATTCTTTATGCAAGATAAAACAAATAAACAAAAAAGGTAAGATCAGGTAAACACATAACCTAGTGCAATAAAAACTGTAAAAATTAGTGATTTCAAATTGCAAGCTTCCTTTAAAATAGAGTGGTTCTGATAAAATGACAGAAATACTAAATTCTGGTATTATTCTCTAATTCTCCAAGCTAAAATTCAACCTACAGTTTGAAGCCATTGTGTGTCGTGCACTGAGATGAGTACTGTAACTGCTCTGTAGCTGGCATTAAACACAAAATTTGTTTAAACTGCCTGAGTTATATTAGTGCTCCATTGTGAACATGGCAGCAGTTACACCTTTGCACAGTCTCTTTCCTTCCTGCATCCTGAAATCCAGCAGTTACTATTTCTCACCACCAACAGCTGAACCACAATTAAGATATATTGGACAGCTCAGTTTTATTATGCACTGCCTCTATACATGTCAAGTATAATTTTGCTTGTGTGTGGTATAGGTACAGTTGAACATTTAATCTCAAACTTTTCTGACTTAAAAAATTAATCAACTTTCATATGCACCTGGATATGTTTTCCACAAAGAATTAAAGTAAATAAATAGTCCATTCTAGTCTTTTAAAAATCAGTAGTGATTACTGAATTCCCTATAGAAGAGATATCCAGACATATTTCCCATAATTAAGTACAGGCTTCAATGGGCATAATGGTAGTAGCAAATTAAATAGCAGCTTTATTACCTGTAACAGATGCTGAACTCCACTCTGGCATTTATCTACCCCTGTTTCCATCAATATCAAAAACATGAACAAACAGTGCTGTTCTTCCCTTACAACCCACAACACCCAGCTTGCTTCCACCTACTCCTCAATCTCTGAACTGTACTCCTTACACAGGACCTTCCTGGTCCCTTCTATCACTAGGGAAGAAATGCTCTCCATGCATGATGACTGCCTCAAATTAAGAACAAAGGGAAGAGAGACAATTTAATCAATAACTTTCTATTATCACTATCCCAAATAAAACTGCCTCATATTTTTGACAACAGTCTCTGGCTGTAAACAGTGAGATGGCAGTAACAGTATTCTTTCTACAGAAAACTAATTGACTCTCATTTACTTTAAAATAATGTTTATTTCAGCAGAACCCTATTTGTCTAAGAAATAAAAGACAACTGATTAAGTTTGGCTTTTCACTTTTCTTGTTCTATGCTTCTTAAGTGAATCCACTGACCAACCCTCTAGTAACAAATAGATTTTCTATTGTACACATTAAACAGCTTTAGCAGCAAGTTGAAAAACAGGAAGAGTTTGTCCAATTAACTATTTATGTTGTTTAATACTTTTTGTGACCAGCAAGAGGAAAAGGTGTGAGAGGTTTACAGGAGAGGAGAGAGAAACCAGAACAGATAAATTTTCAAGTTCAAGAATTGTACCTCTTCCTCCTCCTCCTCCACCTGGAAGCATAGGTGAAAGCCTTAAAGGACCCTCCAATAAAGTTGGAGGGGAAAGAAAAGCTCTTGTTTCAGATGAAGGCCGGCCCATTGGTGAGGGTCCATATGGGGAATGCTCTGGAACAGTTAAAACAAAACACTCAAGTTCACAATACTTAGTTTAGTAAACTGTATAAATAACTTCTCAAGCGAAGTTAAAAACTAAATTGTGTAAGTGAAATGAGAATTGTGCTCTAATTGCCACATGTAACATATTCTGAAGTCTACTCTCTTCAATACTACAAATGCTCTTAAGTTTCAACAAAATACTTGACATAACCTAGAGTCACTTCTGGCCCCATTATATTTAAAATGACTGGTATTTGTATATACATATGGCCAAGATAGTTTTCAAACAATTACATATGTGTAGTCTTGGGAAACAAAACCATAAACGAAAATAATTAGGCTCTATTTTACAATTTGATACTGTACCTCTGCCAAATGGTCTAATTGGAACATCAAGAGCATACGGATCCTTTTCTAAAAGTTCAAGTTTAAATTCTGCTTCAGTTAATCTGCAAATAAACAACAAATAAGTAGTAAATGACCAAGAAGTGAGAAAGCTTCACCAGACTATAGGCCTTCTACTTAACTGATTAATGAAGCAAAGTATTGTATACTCTAAATAAAGACAAGGGATGTCAGAGAACTCTGAATTTAAAAATGCCTGAAAGTATTTCTCTCTGCTGCTGTTTTTAAACTGTAATTCAGAAGTTGAAGTGGCATGTTAGATGTCACATTCCTAGTGACATCACTCTGCATTCCAAGTATTAGTTAAGTCACACCCAGAAGTTCCTTTCAACTACCACCACTTGAGCTGTTAGCCCATTATTAACTTCTGAGATAAGCTGTAAAATCATTAAGCAACCCTGACAACTTGTTGATACTTATTTCCTTGAAACAAATAAAAAATAAATCCCCAAAACATTTGTGTTCCACTACTATATTCTGCCTCTTTCCTGAAATATTTCAATACTTCATATATTTAATTTCCTAAGTTCTTTCTTGCAAGTCATAATTACTGGAAAGCTCAAATGACTCCCTTTCTTTCAGAACTTGAATGGAAGACCGATCTCTCTGCCCCATTTGGGCCATAATGCAATAACACAGAACTAGAAAACATAAAATTGCACAAATTCAAAACATGCTCACATGACAAATTGCATTTCTTTAGAAGTAGATCAGGACTGCACTTACTTTTGTCTGTTATGTGCATTTTCTTTTTTTATATCATTGAGGTGTCTTTCAGCTGCTCGGGCTGTCAGCTTTGGGAAGAACAAAAATCAAATGTTTAGATACTCCTATTTATTATTATTTATATACTCCTAGATGAAAATGTGACACTTCCTAGATCCAAGAAATTCTTTGTGAAGTGCATGGACTGCATTTTCACAAGATAGGACTGGTATATGAAGCATCATGTACATCAGCAAATGACAAGCAGCTCTACAAGCCAAATTTTTGAGGAATAAGGCTTTTCTGCAGGTTCTTAAAACTGAATTCAGAAATTAAATTCTCTAGCTACATCTGTTTTGAAGCATCAACAGAAGATTTAAAGTCTCCAGTTCTATGTAAGAAAGTTTTATTTTAAAAACAGATGCTTAAAAACTCTAGAATTATGACCACAAAGCACCATTAGCTTTTAGCAGAATTTTATCTTAATCATAAATAAAGGTAAAAATGGATTTTGTAGAAACACTCTTAGGAAGCTGCCAATGGAACATACTGTTCTCACAGGACATAATGTCTTCTATTAGTAGACAAAAGAAGTGAAGTACATCCAGGGAAATATCAAAATGGCATTGAAACAAGGCCAAAAGCTTTTATTATTAGCAAAATGTCACACATTTGTTATATGCTGTCATATTCTTCCAGCAGATTTACTGCTATAACAAAAAATATTGTCACTCTACTGCATTCATAGGTATCCAGCTTAATTATTCTAGTTTATATAACACAAGTATTTTTAACATGCTTCTGTGTATTTCTGCAATAAATCCGTATGTTTCAAAGTGGCAGGTTAGAGATAATTGTGATTATCTGTTTTTAGTAAGGAAAAAAAAGTGATAAAGAAAGCTATTTAAATAATGAAAAATGAAGATGTACAATGTTCAGAAAAGTCAGTATTTGAACTTACCCAATTATCATGAGCTTTTTTCTCATGTGAAGTAATCTGTGAAAGAGAGATTCATTATTCACCTAAAAGAGGAAACTTAACATGTGTGGATAATTTATAATGAGACACCTAAACTTAATAAATTTAACTTTTTAATAGTTATCTGCTATGAAATCCTGTCAGTCCAAACCAGATGACATTAAGAGGGAGGGGGAGGCAAAAATAAACACCCAACAAAACCAAGCCAAATACAATCTCACAATCTAACAGCAAGTGGTATTTCAGCTGCAGTGACATCCCTCCTACTTGGCACAGATGGTAACACAAAGCACATACCTGATTCTCATAAGAACGAATGGTCCTTTCCAGCTCTTCTTCAAGATCCTTTGCTCGCTCTCTGTAACAAAATAAGGATTTATAACACCAATAAAACATGCAAAAAAGTAATTTTAAATACAGTAAACACAATGATAGTCACAAGGTATAATTTTTTTTTTTTAATTCAAAAGACAATGCTGTTGATTAGGGCCATCAGATACCTAAGCATCACAGTAGCAGCAGAAATTGCAGGCCCCAGATTACTGCAAACAGGACTTTAAACAGAAGAACAAAACCAAAACCCCAACATCTTGCAACTTCTCAGTGGTTTGTGATGTTTCCAACATAAAGGATATCCTTTCATGTACCTCCTACCAGCCAGCCTCACTCAGCTCTGCACAGGTACCAACATGGCTGGAGAATCGGGCTGTCACAGGTTACCACAGTCAGTCCTGAGGGACAGTCACTTGCACTGAAGTTATTTCAAGACCACACAGACAGTTATGATGTCGCCTTTGCTTCCAGCTGCCCTGTGCAGTCTTCTCTAGGTTCTACACCCTCTCAGGAAGTGGGCCAAAGACACATTCATTGTTTACTTATACTCCATTTGCAATATCAGTATTTTCTTTAAGGTTAAGATGCCTATGAAGATCACGTTCTGAGTAAATCAAGAAAGGCGAATTCTGTCTTCCTGTATAAATAATGTCCACATGAACTTTAACCTAATGAACTCTTCAGGAAGTTGTTGATCACTATAGTTTAGTTAGAGTTAATACTCCCATAAACATTGAGGTTGCAAATATACATTAGATAGTGAAAAATAACGCCACAGTTTGAGAAAATGCAGAAAGAAACCAAAGGTGCACAGTAGGTGCAACACAAAATAGTTAAAGAAAAAACAACTATAGAAAATACTCCCCCATCACACTATTTTAGTAAAGAATTTCTAAGCAAGAGTATTATTTGACAAGCTTTGAGATACAGAAATAAAATTGCATTTATTTTATCTCTGTTCAGTAAAGGGGATTAGATTAGAAACCCACTTCCACCACATCATTAAAGCTAACATGCCAATACAATTGGCATTCCAATGGAAGAGAAATTCTAGTAATCTTCAACACCCGAACTTTTAAACAAAGTGAACACCACCCTTAAGTCTGTATTATTACACACCTTTATTATAACACTCCCATACATCTTCAAAGAAACTAGGAGAAAGTACAGTTGCTTATGCTGGTGTTTTTACTCATTCTCTATTGCTCTGTCTTCACTTTGGAACAAGTGATTACAACAATTAAAATCTGCAATTACCTGTAGCTGTTTAGTTCTTCAGCAGCATGATTAATTTTTTCATCTACTTTAGAAAGCTTTTCTTCCTTCTGTAGACGTTCTCTCTCTTCTACTGTCAGCTTCCTTTAAAAAAAAATTCAAAAACTATGGTTGTGTTTCAAGTCAACAATTTTGAAAGCAGTCACAAATCAAAACAAACAAACTAAATCAAACTAAAACTAACAGTCAACAATTTGTTTTGGTCCTTTTTAAAACTAATTTTCTGGTGGAAAAAAAAAAAAAGCTTTCCACATCCCTTGTTTTCTACTCCTTACTGGGCACTACAGAAGAGAAAACCCATACTCCAGGCCACAGATTATGGACAAAGTAATTTGGAAGGACACAGAGATGGTACTGGTGCACACAGCGTTGGATGGATAAACTGGCCATTTTTCATGAACAGCATTCTTAGCAATCAAGCAATCATGGATCTTGTGAACATGATTTAAACTTGTTTTCTATTCAGTCTTCATTTCCTACTTCTCTATTTCCCTTGTTTGAACAGACCCTTTTTGACACTGGTAGCCTCTTTTGTGCTGCTATCTTACCACACCAGCTTCTCCCCACTCCTTTTTGGCCTTTCTCAAATTCTTTGGTAAGCAGCATATATTTTCTGAGCTTTACTGAGGTATTTTTAAATATCATCCATACAGTCTGCAAATGTATTTCCTTTCTGTTTATCGTATCTTCTTTTTGATAGGTTCCTTTTCACTGCTCCCCCGGACTTTTTTTAAAAATGAAATGTTAATGTAGTGGATTTCCAGGATTTGTTCCATCTACAAAGATGCTAAATATCTACAGAAATATATATACCACAAAGCAGATTACAGAAAGCAATACTTTAAAAGGGTCCTGCATACTGCTCAGTACAAGACCTAGTCTTCTGTTGATTCTCTTGATGCCTTCAAGATTATGTCTTCTCTTTGAAGAAATAATTTCTGACTACTAAAACTAACTTTACCATCACACCTTACAGTGGTGTACCCAGACCCCACCCTGCCCAATACACACAGGCTTCTGAAGGTTACTACATGCCCTGGACCAATCAGTATTATTTCTAGTCCTAAACATACTTCTGGTATCATCCTGACCATGAGGCAGATAGTACAGCACTCACATTTCATTTTTCTTGGTGAGGAAAACCTGATGCACAGGGGTTTTATGTTGCTTACTGAAAAGAGCTTGCCTATGTTTTCACTCTTAGTTTTACACAGATTATAACTCCTGACATTACTACCTCTCTTTACTATGTAGAATACACCTTAAAATACCTACTTTGTTTCATCAACTTTGACATCTGTATTACATCATGTAATAATGTAATTAAAAAAAAATAAATCAAGCTTTCCTACTTTACTTGCCTTATTTCATAGATTAAAAAAAATCTGTTACTTCTTTGTTTTTGTACTTGCTTGTGGAGAAGTCCTAACATAATATGCCACTCTTTCATGGAAACAATTTCTATAAAACTACTGTGATCACAAATGTACATGAAGGTGTAAGAAACTGTGTCTTCACAATTCAGAAAATTCTGGGAAGCAGTATTCAAACTTCCAATAATTTTTAGTCCCTCAAATGAAAGAGTTACATTCAAATAAAACAGTAAGATTTAAATATAAAAAGACGAACCAGTACCTGTGTAGTTTCATTTCATTTTCTTGATAAAGTTCAGTCATGACATTAAGTTTCTGCTGAAGCTTTTGAACTTCACTTTCAAACCGTTCATTTTCAGACTGCAAGGAAGCTTGTTGACTTTGAAGGTTTTCTATTCGTTCTGTCAAATTTAGAGATATATAATTACATTGGGATAACACCTTTGCAATATTTTAGTGTATAAAGTCTGTAAAAACCTTTCATCCTATGTTGATTTAATATAAGAAATAATGTTAATATATTTCATTATATTATCCAGAATGAGAAATAAGTAACTACACTCTCTACGGGCAACAAAGTGCAGCTCTGCATGTGATCCAGCCTTTGCTCCAAACTGTACAACTTTGAAAACAATTCAGTTTTGTAATTCACAATATAAATTTTCATTTAGGGCTCTTATTTTTGTAATTATTTGACTAAAGAAGTAGAAAAGGTACCACCGTACACTCTTGCAGATTTACTCACACAAGGTCTTCCTGAATGGTCTGAAGACATTACAGATTTGTCAAACTACCCATATCTTTCTAAATTAATTTCAGTCATGTTTCTTTTCCTATATACTGCTGCTGCACACCTTTTGAAGAAAGGTAACAAAGCTTCAAGTAAGTTTGAGTATCTTTATGGGATAGAGCTCCAATCAATTTAGAAAACACACCAGCACAAGAAGTATTAGAGGACTATCAGACACTGAAAAATAGTCTTACAGAGCATTTCATCACCCAAATAACAAGACACAGTACATTCAAATGTGCTGGCTACTCTGCTCGTTATGATTATGAAAGTAATAGTTAATTACAGGTTTTGATTTGAATTAAAGTGGCAGTGTTTTCATTTCATAAGGTTTAATTCAGTATGTCCTACATAATAAAGGAAAAAAGAGCAAAATGCTTTTAAGTTCAATTCTACAAATGTGGTATTTTGTATTTTAAGAAGTGAGCTTCAGCTCTTTACAAACTAACTACCATTAAGCAACTGTTTTAATAGATGGTTTTAAAATTTAGATTACATCTCCATTGTTTCACGTCCAGAAATCATGTAAAGGAGGTATTATATATTTATTTACAACACTGCCGATATATTTTAAGAGTCTATAACTTAAAAGCTACAGAATATTCCAACACAGTAAAACAAAATGTACATTTTCTATTGCTTTACCTCTAAAATCATGTATTTAAAATAGCTATGCAACTTAAACAGGAATTTTAAAAATCAAGTAATTATGAATGTAAATTTAATTCAGTTTTTACTGAAATTAATACAGCTTGTAACAGCATTTTACAAAAGCAGCATCTTATTAATCTCAAAGGTAAAACATTTAATTACCTGTAAGTTCTCCTTTAGCTTTATTTTCATCAGACAGTTTTGAATACATTTGATCTCTTTCTGCTTCCATGGTCTTTAAACAAGCATTTAACTACAATCAAAATTCAAAAAAAAAGAGCATTTTAAGATTATTAGAAATTGTTTGCATGCAAAAATATCTATTTAAACATTAAAAGATCTGAACTCTAATACTAATATTACCATAATTGCATAAATTCCCTCTAGTTTCCCCCCTTACATTCACAAGTTTCTTAAAATCACATACCTTTGCAGCATAGATCAACTTTTTTACAGTTCGTTTTTGCTCATCATCTGATTGAAGGAATAGAACAACATGTCACATAAAAAGCAGAAAGGTTTGTGACAGAGCTTCCTGCTATTATTTTATTTTTATACAAAAGCCATCCCAACATACCATGGGGATAAAGGAGAAAAAAGGCAGGGGGTGGGGAGGAGATAAGCCTGTATTGTAGTGCTTTGTTTCCCAATCGATCATGACTCAGACTGCTCACATTGGAAGTGAGATCCTGGATAGACACTAAGTTTTACAGAGATGTGCCCTCTGGTACAATAAGCACCAGCAACAAAAAGAAGCTGCATCAAGAAACAGGAGGAAGAAGGGCTCTTCTGTGCTGCTGTTTAGGGGGACCCACATTTACACTCATCCAATTCTAGGGCTACCACACTGCCTGGCTCAAGAAACACCTCTGTGAGGACAAGGATGCACAAATTAAGCTCTAAGGACTCACAGTGCTGAGAGGAGCCTGAAGAAGTACTCACACAAGCTAAAAGTCATTCTGCAAGAGACTGAATACTGAGTCTTTACATTGCTCTGTGATAGTATGTGTGCCATACGCTGCTAAACACTAGGGTAAGTTGCTATTCTAGAGGTGTCTAAGCATCAGGTAACTATCCAACATGAATAACATTGGGTGAGATTTCAATATCTAACTTCCATAAGGCTAATCCTTTCAGTTTTTCCGCAAGTTTGTTGGTTCTGTATTTCTAAAACATCTATTAAATATTTACGTTGGGAAGCTACACAAACCATACCTAAGTGCTCTCCATTCTCTGTTTCACCCTTTATATCTGTGTCCCAGTGATTGTCTTCAGTGTCATCATCTTCTCTTATTGCTGAACTCCAGTCTTTCATGTTCAGTATGTATTGTGTAAGTGACTAAGAAAAAGCCCACAAAAAAACTCACAAACAATAAAACACAAACAATGAAATACATTTACCATTACAATTACTTTTCAGGATTTCTGTCCTTTACTTAGTTCCTTTAGCAGATCAAGTGAGACCCATATACAGGATTCTTCTAGATGTCTGATACTATTTTTTCTATCAAAACATGTATCTGCAGGTCAACAGGTGTGTCCTTGTGAAGAATTTTCAGATAGCCAAACACGCATGCTTTTAGCATGGCTTGTGTGTGTAAGGTACGCAACTGTAAGAATATACACCTCACCCAATTCTCATGCTCTAAATTGAAAAACAAAACAAACAAAACCAAAAAAAACCTTAAGCAAACAAAACACAAAGAAAAAACAAAACCCTCTACCAGAACTGAAAGTTTTTCATTATTTGTCATGCTGACTTTCCAGGCTACCAGGCTGTTCCACTGTGCTGCTAAGCAACCTTTTTTTGCTTAGCAGAAAACAAGACCTTAGAGAACGAAGACAGCAAACAACAACCCAGAACAGCTTAGTGCATACTAAGATAAGGAGAGGCTGTCAGGCTTTCTTGGAACTCAGTAACTCAATGATTAGCATCAGTATGAGTAATTTAATTCAATGCTCAATGTCATAATTTACCTTGATTTGACTCTCTTTATTTTTCAAAGCATCTTCTACATCTGCTTTAGATGATTCAAACATCTTTGTTTGTTCATTGAGTTCAGTAAATCGTTCACCCCATCCTTCAGCTTCCTGTAAAAGCTAAAAAGGGAAATACCAGATTAGTGTGATTGTACACTACAAACAAGAATCAAGGATGAATAGTAGTGAGCCTGTTACATGTATTGTCTATACATAAGCAGAACCTCTCATCCATCAGTAAGAATTAAGAGAGATAGACTACAAGATAGCCAAAAAGTTGAAAATTAAGACTTTTATGTTATTATTCAGTTGCTTTAGCTGTTACAGTAATCCATGGTAATTAGTGGTTAGGATATTTTTAAACATCTATAAGAATATAGAGTTAAGATTCCACTCAGTTTAAAACCCCTGATGTGACATAGTAATGAATACAAAATAGTGGTAATTTGTGTAACAGCTACATACACTGGGGAATGGACAGAGAACACTCCTACCCCAACATGCAGACACACTTCTTAAATGGTGCCTCTGTCTTTTCAACTTAAGTCAGTGAAGTAAGGGAAAACAAGGAGTTCTTAGGTATTTAAATTCATGTGACTTGCAAAACTGTATTATTTCTCCAATTCTTCTCTATATAAAGTATTTAAAAAATTTCGTTCTGTAAAAGCTTCCCTGCTAATGAAAATCAGAGCTACCATATGTAATTAATTGTGCTTAACTAAAAGACAGGTTCATCCCAAGGTTACATTTTGCAGACATTCCCTAGTAAAACCTAATTTCACAAAAATACTTTACAGCAGTAAAAGGATTAAAACACGTACGCACCAGCCCATAAAAAATAACCACTGTAATGTCTTAACTAATTAAACCATGTATTAATATTGTTAGAACAAAACTGAACTGATAGAAAATTCTGTTAGGACAAAACATGCACTACAACACGGGGTAAAGTACAAAAAAATCATCTTAAGAGTCTGTCAAAAGAATATTGCTTGAAGTTGCACGACAGGCAATCAATTTAAAAGCAGTGAATGTACAGAAAGGATTAACTAGGTTGAGCAATGAGAACGTAACAGCCAGTCATGCTAAAAATAAAACCAGAAAATGATAGTTAAACAGGGGAACTGACATGCAAATAGACAAGCAAGCATGAATGCTACTTATCAAAGATAAACTAGAAGGCATAAAATGAAAGGTACGTGACTAGAATTGGATTAACACATATTGCTCCCTGGCATACAACTACACTTTCCAAGCAGTAAAAACCATAAATGAATTTGCAGCATCATGCAAAGGACATATAAGGGATTAAAAGACACAAAAACTACTTTTATCATTGTCATCCACAAAGGGAAGCTAAGCTTTAAGAGATTCCTTCTTCGTGAAGCCAAAGAGAAAATAAATTTACATGTCTTTATACACCCAATAAGGATTACAGTAAACAGCAAGGATCTGCAATAAATTAAAGCAATATATGTCTAATGTTCCTACTGTTTCTAATGAAGGAAAAAAACCCAAACAACAAAGCAGAGATGTTCATTAACAGTTCCCTTGTTCAATCTAGAAGGCCCAATCCTCTCTCTGACACATCATGAACCTGAAACAGCACATCTGTTATAATGGTTAAGCTATGATGTGCCAGAAGATTATGACCCATTAGTGCAAATGGACAGCGGAAGAAAGTGCTTAAGTTTCTGTGAATAAATAACACCTTTGTTACCTTTTGAGCATAAGCTGAAATTCCATCTTAAAAAAAAAAAGTAAGAAAGAAAAATAAAAGAGGGATTTGGATATTCTATTATAACAAACTAACTAACGCGCTTACAACCACCCCAGAAAAGAGAACACAAATACACGAAGTAGATATTTTCTCTATTTATCAGGTTACATCAACTCTTAATAGATTATTTATCTACCACACAGCACAGCAAATTACAATACACACAACATTCTCAAATTATCAAAAACTGCAACAAAGCTTAGGTAACAACAAAGTATATTAATTAATTCTAAATAATGTGGTTAAGTAACTACATAAACTCAGGTTATTTTATCTGAAAGGAATGCAAAACGTCTCTTTTTTTTCATCAAGGAACACTGCAATTAAACTCTGGGAGTTGTTTTTACTCATTTTTTCCCCCCTGGTTATGCTTGATATAATATGACTTCTTGTGAAATGTAGGATAATTGTCAGCACTTAGTATTACCTTTCTCTAAGTATTAATTTTTAATAAAATAGAAGAGAAGATTATTGTCACACACACATAATTGGATTATTTCCGTTTGAATCCAAGAAATTATCAGAAGGGAAAACAAAAGAAAATCCCTTCTTAGTTAAAGCTTTGTGCATTGCCTCTCAAAATTTATTACATAAGAACACTGTCACATTTGAAATAAAGCACTGAGACCAGATTCCTCCTCCTCACAGAAACAAAGAGGATGTACTGATTAGCCAAAAAAGACTACTGAAAGAAAATAATTCCCAAGCAACTTCATCTCACAGTGATAACACCCAAATATACTTCTTCTCCAGTCATGGCACCTAATAAATTTGTCTTTTTTTTTTTTTTTTTCCCCCAAAACATACACTCCTCCTAGAACAGAAGCTGAAGTTTACCAGAGTTGTGCAGAACTGAAATATGCCTCCTGTAGAAAATTTCCTATTTCCAGTAACCAATTTTTTTCTTCTGAATCACTAAGTTTGATATACAGAATATTTTCACAGAGAGGACTAAAGCACTCCCCAGGTTTTTATAAGACTGCTAAAAAGCAATAGGCCTCTACTCCCAGCACTACTCCCTACCCTGCAAGATATCTATCAGGTTACTCCTCAGACAACAAGATCATCAGTCAGTCAGAAAAATAAGAACATATCCATTAAAAACACAACAAACTACCCCAACACCCCCGCCCAAATTTTTCAGAGAAAATATCTGTTTGTTAGAAGAGACAATAGCTTCAAAATATCTGTAAAACTGCCTATTGCACAGGACGACTACTGTATATGATGAACATTTTAAAAAAGCCAGAATTCTTTGGGATCGGGCCACAGCATGGAGGATTTTCTGTTCCTTACCTGTGTTACTCACATGACTTCCCACTAATAATTCTACAGTAGTACCATAGTAAGTTTTTTATCTGCTTTTTGAATACTCTGCAATGTCGCAATTTCTTTTGTTTTCTGAAACAAGTATAGGAATTTTTCTCTGGCTCTGTAGAGGATTATAGCTGTGGACTTGTTCAAATACTTCTGCTTTCCTTCAAGTCTCAGGAAAATTCTTACTAGGCTTACCTTACCACATGCTCTCTTTCCACTAACCCTGATGCACGTTTCCCCAAAATTTCTAATAATCAAATTTCTTTTAAAACAGGACTATTTTAGACAAAGTTATTCCAACATAAAATTATTCTAAAAACTGTGTCCTCTTTCTCATTCCATTTGCTAGAACACACAAGGGGTATTAACAAACTTGCTGAGGATAAGCTCCTTGGAAAAATCATATTTATGTAGTACTATAAAACAATACACTATTTCTAAGGATAACTAGGAAGAACCTACCTGTTTCTCACTTTCCTGAAGTTGACTGTTTTCATCCATTGCATCTTGAAGAGATGTCTTGAGTCTCTCTGTGTTAATCTGATATACTTTTAGGGTTGACTTGGCCTAAGTGAAATAAAATATGTTGTTTAAATGGTATAGGTGAAGACATAAGTGGATCCATGATACTATTACTGGACTTAGCTTTGCTCTTCTCATTCTAGTTGTGCTGTATATGTATTCCCACATTTTCTCTACAATTTCAACAATTTTTGCTGACTGTATTGTGCAACCCTCTATACCATTGTGGAGAAAGAAGACAAAGACGACGACTTCTCAATAAATGCCAATCACTACATAAAATTAAATTTGCTTCATCAACTCACACAAAAGTACTAAGCTTTACAAAGTCTTTCGGTTTACATACTATGCTATTTCTGCAACCTGAACACAAAAAAATAAAACAGTAACAACATCAAGAATAAAGACATTACTAAGGTTTGAAAACAGAAACTATGAAGAGTAGACATACCTCATCAATTTGTGACTGGATAGATTTTTCTTCATTCTCTAAAGACTCCACTCTCTCCTGAATTTCAGCCACCTGAAAATTATTAGTTGTCATATACCTTCTTCCACACATCTACTGAAAAGGTCTAGGCAATTAATACAACTATTTTAATTTTCAAACTGAGGAAGTTCTACTGTCAAATAATTAAAAACAGCTTTTCTTCTTTTGAGTATTTTCCTTTATGAGTGTAACTGGAATGTAATGAGGGGAGACAAAATGGAAAATGTGTTGTTTCAAAACATTCAAGGAGAACAGCTTGTCTTCTAGACAGAGACTTTATTTCTATGGGAATTTTAAAAAAATGAATAGTAACAAAACCAGGATTCTACTTATCCTTACCAAGGTATCATTTTCTGATTGCTTAGATTTTTCTTCTTCCAGTTCTTTTTCCAGATTCTCTATTTCCTGGTTGAGTGCCAAATTTGACTTGTTCAGTTCTTCATGCATTTCCTAAATCAAGTTATTTTGAGAGTTAACAAAACATTTTATATTACTTACATTAGAAGACAACAAGTGAGTTTTAAATTTGACAGCAAAGTACGTTTAACAAATTTCAGCATATCAACTAGAGACTCCTGCATGTTAAAAACTGGAAGAATTAGCTCTACAGGAACTGACATGCAGAATGAAATAAATCTATTTGACTTTTTGCTACATGAATTTTATAGAGCCTATTAGGTATTTGATTCACTTAGAACTTTTTTACAAACATATTCTCAGTTTGGGGACCATAAACAATGTGGTGGTAATTTTTCTTTACAACTGTGCTCCAGCAGCTTATAAAATATATTTGAATTAAATCAGATGGGAAAAAAATATTTCATGTACCACTCTCTCTGTTAGAAACAGGAACAATTCACTTTAAAAAAATTAATTATTATCCAATATGCCATTTGCTCTACATCTATAATTTATAATGTAATTGTTAACAAAAACTTCACTTAATTTAAATGCCTTGATTTTATGTCATTTTCAGTAATTCAAAACAATTAAGTTGATTGGGTTTTTTTGTTTTGTGTGGGGTTTTTTTTGTTTGTTTTGGCTTGGTTTGGTTTAGGTTTTTTTTGGTTGGTTGGTTTTTTGGTTTGGTTTGGGGTTTTTTTGTTTTGTTTTTGTTTTGTTTTGGTTGTTTGTTTTTTTTTCCCCCCTGGGGGCTTTTGTCATTGTTTTGAGCAGCATTTTCCTAAAACACCATCTTACGTATTACATATTGCATATACATATTACCGTATTACAGAAATAACAATTTCCACTATCTTTTTACCTCAAACACAGATGTGTCTGTTGATTCTTTCAAAATGTTACCATCCTTCAGAGTCAATTCTAAATCTTCAAACTGAAAAAGAATTGATTAAATATTAGCATTAATTTATGATGCTTTAGTCCAAAACATAGCCATCACATAAATAACCAAAAACGCATCTTGCTGGAAATCAGGAAAGCTTTAGACTGACTAAATTATCCCAGTGACATAAACAGAAAAAAGGCATTTTGAAGTTGCTTCCAGTGAAATGTATTAAGAGTTAAAGGCTGAACTTGCTAACACCTTAATTGATCTTAAAGGCACCGACAGAAAACAACATGTGAAGAATTACTTCAAAAGCTTTAAAACATCTTACTTTTAGTGAAATTTAGTACTTTATTTGAGTCCACTTTTGTGACACATCTGAAAGCAACAATGAAGACCATTACCTCTTTTTTGCAAAGGCTGAGTTTTTCAAGAATTTTGCATTTTTCCTCAATTAGTTCAGCAATTTTATTGGCAAGTTGTTTTTCCCTTCCTAAAAAGAGGAAGAAACTTAAGTGTTCCAACATCCAAACAGTTAGAGGAGAAAAGAAAAAGAATAAAGTCATACTCCACAGAAACAGTACAAAAATAAGCTTACCTACATAAAGTCGACTTCTAACCTGAAAAAAAAGAATAAATACTGAAAATGTCTGATCAATTACTCTTGCAGAGTACTGGAAAACTAATTTTTTAAGCTGTGGCTCCATGATCAGTTTAACTACAGAACTTAAAAAAGGGATTTAAATACAGGCTGCTATTAAAAATAGGCAGTCATACCCTCTGCTCTTCCCCCCTTCATGTCTGTGTGTTTGCCCTATTCTTCTCCCACTCTTATCAGAGAGAAGGGAAAAGAGGTTAGTTTTCACCTGGATCACTGTAATAACACACTCCCGAATAGTCACCACATAACCGTGACTGACAACACAAAGTGATAGTGCTCATACACAGTCAAAAGAGTAGGAAAGGAAGAGGGAAGCCCCACACACCAACTCAAAGTTCCTGTTGGGATAAAAAACTTCACACATTATAGAACAGGGCTGCAGTAAGGATACTACCTGATGGACATCCTGCCCAGATGCAGCTCAGTGGGAAGTGCCAAGTCAGCAGCTGCCATGTGGGGCCTAGTGCCCTAGAATCAAAATCTAACAAACTGCCAGACAAAATCTATCACAAACAGCTTGTGCAAGAGCTGCAGAACTAGGCTGGGCCCACAAAAACATTACACCACAGCCTTTCTCTCAAGGTTGGGCCTGGTTCCTGTGTGTGTGTAACAATAGGTCCCTCACATCTTCTCTGTTTCCTCCTCATTTAAAGCTACAGGATGGCCAAGGAGTCTAAGTAATAAAAAAAGGGAAGAAGTATACTTTTATCCTATCATCCTCAAAGCTAAACCCCATAATTTTTAGGTAGCTATCAATTCTTCAAAAAGTAGTCAGTGCAGTTTCAAGAATGGATGACTGAAAAAACTATCAATAACTTCTGTGGTATCTAATGCCTTAAGTGACATGCAGGAGGAAAACAATACCAGAACTGCTGCTTGTGTGGTTTCAGCTTTTTTAATTTTGGGATTAAAAATGCTGCTAGATGCTGCTGGAAAACAGAGAGCATTACTCAAATTATAGTTACATTAACTTATACGCAGATCCCCTTACGAACAATCTGTTAGCTGAGGTTAAAACCCTAAAAATGTAGTTGCTTGTATTTGAAAAACTAATAGGCTATGCAATGAGCATCCTTACACCTACCACTAAAATCACTGTCTATTTGAGAGTATGTGAAAACTGGGGAAAAATTTAAATACTACATTATGGATACGACCCCATTGCCTTAGCTGGGTAAGTATGGTATGCAGCTGTTATTACTCAGAACCTTACTTAGGATAGAAGAAAGCCATTACCTCAAAAATATATTCAGATTGGTGGATTAAAAAGTTTCAGTACTGCAATTCTCAAAGTCATCAATCACTGCTCACAAATAGCATGCAGTAAAATAGGTTCAGCATTCCAATGACCAGAACCAAGATCACTGTCCAAAGAGTTTTAAAATGCCTCCCTTGATGGTATGCACACGGACTGCTTTTGATTACAATTACCTCGAAAGACCTGAGCTGGTCTGGCTACTGCCAGGGTACTCACAGATATATCAATATACACAGTAATATATACAGCCTAGGGAAGACATCTGTATCCTTTGAAAATAATTTAAGGAGTGTGTTTGAAAGGGTAGTGTAGAAATTAAAAAGGAAAAAGGAAGCCTTACTACAGCAAGTTTCCTTGCACCTCCTCTTAAGACAAAGGTCACTCAGGACATGTCTAAAAACTTATTGTCTTCACAAAACAGATTCTTCAGTTTCTCTTTTAGAGGGATTCTAAATTCAGTCACAACAGCATTACATATATGAAGCACTACGTATCTTGAACAGGACAGTAACTTCCATGCAAACCACTAATGCACTCTACATATCTGCGCATAACCTGCTTACTCTGCTGGTTTTGTCTGGGACAGAGTTATTTATCTTCCCAGCAGTTGATAGGGGGCTGTGTTTTGGATTTGTGCTGAAAAGAGCTGGTAGTATATGTATGTTTTAGTTACTGCTGCTCAGTGCTTACAAATAATCCTGGACTTCTCTGCTTCTCACCTCATTTCACTTGCAAGGAGGCTGGAGATTCACAGGAGGTTGGAAGGGGACACAGCCAGGAGAGCTGAAGCCAACTAAGCAGAGCGATATTGCACACCATATGGCATTGTGCTCTGCATATAAAGTTGTGGCAAAGAAAGATGAAAGTGGGGAGTGTTTGGAGTGATGAAGCTTGTCCTCCCAAGTAACTGTTATGTGTGATGGGGCCTTGCCCTCCTGGGGACGGCTGAACACCTGCCTGCCCACGGGAAGGGGTGAATAAATTCCTTGTTACACTCTATTGCATACATGGCTCTTGTTTTCTCTACTGAACTGTCTTTATCTGAACCCATGACTTTTCTCACTTCTACTCTTCTGATTCTTTCCCTTACCCCTGTGCAAGGGACAGCATGAGAAAGCAGCTCTGTGGTGCTTAGTTGCTGTCCAGGGTTAAACCACAACACTTACTGATCGGTAACTTCTGTACAGGAACAACAGAATTGTAAACATTCCAACGACGCCAGCACAAATCACTATTTCCCATGGGAAACCATACAGGTCAGGGCCAGGCCTCATATCTTCAGGCAGCAAAGCCACCACCTGAAAAATAAAGTAAAAAACTTCAGCTAAAGAGGTTAATCTTATCAACAGAAATAGACACGACATATTGACTTAGTTTGCCTTCAAGCCTTCTACATCTTTTTCCCAAAACTCTGAGAAAATGGTTAACAGAAGAATTATAATTTTTAATTTATAGATTTATAAAGTGAAGAAAAAGAAAAAGGAGAAAAGTTTAAACAAAATATGATGAGTAGATAAAGCTCTGAAGATTTTTCCTTCTGAACCTATCAGCCACCACAAAATCATAGAATAGTTTTGGTTGGAAAGGACCTCAAGGATTATCGAATTCTGATCCCTCTGCCATATGGAGGAACACTTTCCAAAAGACCAAGCTGCTCAAATCCCCGTCCAGCTTGTCCTGGAGCACATTCAGGGCTGGGACATCCATAGCTTCTCTGGACAACGTGCTCCGCTGCCAAACCACCCCCTCAGAGAGAACTTCTTTCTCTTATCTAACCTAAACCTTCCTTCTTTCAGCTTGAAGCTACTCCCCCTCATCCTATCACTCCATGCCCTTGTAAAATGTGCCTCTCTCAGCCTTCCTGTAGGTCCTCGAGGTATCGAGAATTCACTACGGTAAATTCTCTTCTGAGTTGTCTGCACTGTGGCAACTGGTTTCACTGCTAGAAGAATCAATACCGCTAAGTGTTTCATAACTATCTGGTGGAAAAACCTGTTCAACCAACCTCACGCTAAAATAACACACTGAACACGCCAGTGATTTAACGCATTTTAAACACCTAAACGCGTTCACGCATTACTTAGGAACGGATCTCGCTGTTTGCTCAGAGACGCAACACGCTCCGTGCAGCTCACACGTACCACACGCGGCCCGCGCTGGCGAGCACGTTACCGTGCCGTGCATCTCCATGTACCCCCGGCCTGACCCACCCGCCGCCGCACAAAACCCCGGGCCCAGCAGCCGCCCCCTCACTCACCCTGCGCGCCCCTTCCCAGGCCAGCCCGCAGCACCGCCGGGCGCTGTCCCGCAGCTCCGGCCACATCCCGATCCCGACCCCGCCGCCCGCACCGGGACCCGCCCCCCCGCCCGCCGCCATCTTCCCGCGGGCGGCGCGCGCCCCTTCCGGCCCGCCGCCTGACAACCGGCGCGTACCACTGCCTGGGGGAGGGGGGACGGAGCCACCGCCGCGAGAGAGGGGGCGCAGCCCCAACCCCGCCCCGACCAGTCCCGTTCCTGACCCTGACCCGAGCTACGCACAGGGAAGCTCACCTCCCGCGCGGCGCCCGCCGCCTCCATGTGCGCCCAACTGAGCGGGTGTTCCCGGGAACACAACGCCGGGCTCGGGAGNCGGGCCCGGCGGGGCGGCCTCAGGGGGGCCGTGCCCGGGGAGGGGCGGCCCCGCCTGCCCCGCTCCGCCGACACCGGGGCGGCCCGTCCCCGGGTGCGCCCGTGTGAGGAAAGAGGCGAGGCTACGCGGCAGGGCACGAGTTGGTCTGCAACTCGTTGTCTACCTCTGCACGAACTGGGTTTTTTTTTTCTCCCTTTCTGTCTGACGCGTGCCAGCTGAGCTTTGGCAGTGCGAGGTGAGTGCCCTGACTGTGAAGCGGTGCCGCCCAAGGCACAGGGATGGGTAAAGTGGCGTTTTCAGGAACGAGCTTGGCCGTACCAGTGAACTATCAGTGAGCACTGCAGTCCAGTGTGAGAGAAACAAAGCCCTGCAGTGTTCATCATCCTAGCCTGCAACTGAACCACGTTCCCAGTGAGTACTCTGGAAATCAGGAGCAAATGTACGTGGTTCTTAAACTTCAGTTACCCACTTCGAACAGGGTTAAACCAAGGCACCAAAATTAAGTTTACTACAGAGCACTTTGCCCGATACTACTCTTGTTCAGAGGAGACAGTGTAACCCCATCTACCTTTCCTCTCTGTCAGTGCTGTTTCTAGTGCAGTTGTGTATATTAAGGTCCACCTTCCCTATGCCCTGTGTTTTGATATCTAAGACATCCCCATAGCAATAATAACCCCATTTTATAATTTATATATTTGCTTAGGAAAGTATTTTTAATGCAATTACAAACAAAGGGAATACCTGAGAGTCAATTATTTGAGTTTTTTTTTTTTTTAAAGACAATGGAAGTATTCTGATTATTTTAGTCATCCTAACCCAAACTCTTAACTTCAAGCAAATTTAGTCGGTACTGTCATGGGAACTAGAAAGAACTATTATTTTCATTAAAACAAACAAACAAACAAAACCACTCCCCCCACACAAAGATTTAAAAACACCACTGAGGTGTTTCCTGGCTCTATGAAAAAAAAATCCACCAAAAACCCCCTCACACCCTAAGTTCATAAGGTTCTGCACTGCAAATAACAGAGGCAGATGAGCAGCAGCTGACCTGACATTTTCTTGTGCTATCTTTGCCTCATTTGGCATCAGATAACCCTGTCAGCAAGGAAACTATAGAGGGCTTATTTAAAGGGATTTTTTTCTTTTTTTTCTGTTTTTGTAGGAGCTTCATTGCTGAACATAACCNAAGAAAGAGGTCTTACATTACATTTGTTGGCTTCATATAATTCTATTTGGTTTTTTTTTGTTTGGTTGGTTTTTTTTGTTTTTTTTTTTAATATATATTGCAAATTTATTTTTCTTAAAATTAAGAAACTTAACACTTACCATTACTTGGAACATAGTTCTGGATGGCATCCAAGGATGGCTTTGTGGAGTCAGCTACTGAACTATCCATTTTTATTTCAGAATTTACTGAAGCAGTTGTTTTTGAATCTTGGTCACTGTCATGTTCACTGTCTACAGGTACATTCATTTCATGTTCCTTCTCTGGTGTTTCTTCTAGTAGCCGCCTTCTGCCTACTCCTGCAAATAATTGTGAAGGGAAATTATAGTTATTTTCAGAGGATCCAACTTACACGCACATACTCCTATCAAATACTAAGCTCTACAGAGTTTTTATTTTTTTAATTTTCATTTTTCTCAAATTAAAGACAAACACTAGAGTACACATGAGTAAATTTGCTACAGATTTATGATTTAAGATATTATTTAAGAAATACTATTCAAATAATGATCTCAGAGTTTGAAGGGTAGAGCTTTAAGCAAAACTTGTGTTGCAGTTGTTAGACTCACTGTTCAGGTTTTGATAGATAGCCTATAGATTACCTGGTCAGGGCTACTAGATCTCTTTCTTATGTGCAAATACAAGAGGGGCAGTCTTTAGAAGGAGAACAATTTAAAAATGCCGTCTAGGATTAAAGACATGTTCATGCAGAAGTATGACTGAAAGCACTGCCTGCCACAGTTTTAGTGACTTGGTGTAAATTGCCTGAAACCGTTTCAAAAAAATGCACACCGCTTACTCATGAAGAAAAAAAAATAAAATTACAAATTGTTTAATTTAAATCTATACTTCAAGACAGTAGGCCAAAGATACACATCACAAGTAGTCCAGTAGTCAAGATTCAAAACGAGTAATTGGCTCTTAAACTTATTATATTAACTCAACCTCTATTATCGGATCCTCAAAATATCAGAAATCAGTAGTACGAGTTAGGCTCACTATCTTTTCATTTTAAATCAGCAGAAGGAGACAGCGTTATATCTGTTGTATTTTTTTCTGCAAAGAAAGGATAGTTTGTTCTTGCTAAATCAGTGTTAGTGAAACATCAGTAACTTTAGCTGCAGTTTAGACAGCACACTTAATTGTGTGTCAGACAAAAGGTTTGCCAGCTCTAGAAGAACATTTCTTTTTTCCATATATTTTCCCTGCCCGGTGTCAAAATTGTGTCCCTTTTGTGCAGAGACAATGACCTGTTCCCTCTGCATAGTATTATCCTTAGTTGAGTAAGCTGTGATTTTATGTTGAATCTTTTCAAAGTGCTGGTGCAGCTGCAGTGGTTTGCTTCCCTCGCAGAGATGTTCTAAGGGTGCTTAACATCTTGTTTTAGCCTTAAATAAAATTGTTGAAGTGTAATTACTGGGTTTGGTAAATCTGGTTATCTTACAATATTTGCCTGGTTTAGCTTGTTTTTTGGGACATGAACTCTGTCTGCCTTACTGTGATTTTGTCAATTTTCTTTTTTTCCAGTTTTTTTTTCCAAAATACCAAGCTGTCCTCCTCCACATTTTTCTTACATGATTTCTAAGTTGGTTTCATTATTTTCTGCACCTTCTCCACATTTAGTAGTAAATTTTCTTGTTCAGATTCCTTTTCTCTTAACTCCATCTCATTCTTCTGTGCAGTAGTTAAAAATACTAGTCCTAGTGTCACTTGTATTTTCACTTGGGTTTTTTTGACAAAGTGTGTATACCTAGACATTTTTTGACAGGCTTAGTTATTAGTTTTACTAAATAAACTTGCAAAGAACCCTGGTGGTCTGGAAAAAGTACTACTGGAACCCTTTCTGCTAGAATATAATTGCCATTATTTGTATTTCTGGACTTACTCCCTGATTTTCAGTCTTTTTCTTTTCCTCTCCTAATTAGTTTTAGTAGCAGTTTTTTATTTTTTTTTAGTATTATCCATCTTTTTGTTTATAACAGTATCTTTTTTTTTCCTGACATATACTTCATCAGCCAGATTTATAAACAATTCCAGGTTGTCAGGATTTAATTAATCCTTATTTATAAATATTTAATTAAATAAGATTTAATGTAATTATTTTTTAATAATTATTAATTAATCCAGCACTCTGGATTTCTAGTTTGAAGGTTTTAGGAGACCTTAACTGTCTATATTTATTTTTCTTTTAAAATGTCTTCTATTTTAGGGGGTGTCTAGGGCAAAAGTTCACATTCGGTCAGACTAATATCACATGACTTTTATTTTCAGTAAATTTTCTCTATAAATACTTTTTTGTACTTGGATTCAGCTGAAGACTTTGGTATTACTTTGCCTTTTGAAGAAGTATTTGAGGATGCCTTCCAAAGTTCAGATTTATTTTCTATGCTTTTTTATCTTGCATTGTCATAATGGCTTGAATTGATGAGCTTAAATCTGAGGATGCAGAAGAATATTTTCTTTTACAATATTCCAGGTGATTTTTATATTTCTTTACAAGACTGGGATTAAGACCGTCCATTCTTTGGTACCAGAAGGTTATGTTGGGAATATGAATCTTTCCATCTTACTCCTACTTCACCTTTCTGATGATGTTGCAAGTTTACAGGAATTTATTCAGTTTGTTGCTTCTCTCAGACAAGCTGTCAGTAAGAGCATCAAGAGCTGTCCAATCTTCTACTAGTTTGGTAGATTTTGTTGTATTTTTTTTTTCCTCCACTGCCCTGTTTGTCACTGCCAGCTGAAGAGAAAGATCCTTCTCTTTGGAGATATCCACATTACTGTTACCTGATTCTTTAACCTTTCTGTTTTGAAGTGCCTTCAGTTTCTTTTCCCTGTTGTATTTTATCAAGGCTTTACAGAGGCCTTTTTTTTTAATTATGGAAGCTTAGTTCTTCTCTGTAAGCAGTTTTTACCTTCCATTCTGAAACTCCACATGTCTTCCAAATGGCTGGTTTCTTCAGAAGTTTTGGTACCTGTTAAACCAAAGCCACTGGATGAGGGGTGAGGAGAGAAAGGTTGGTCTGGAGTCAGTTCTTGGGATTCCCCAGATTTCTGATTATGTTCATGATTAAAAATATCCTGACTGAAATCTTTGATGTTATTTTCATAAAAGCCCAGTGGGCCATTTTTATTCTCTGATTTGTGAATTTTCTCATTTACATCACTATCCATTTTGAAATGGCTTTTGGATGCTGAATTTTGTTCTGCATCACAAACTTTGACTGGTGTGTCTTTCTCATGCATTTCCAGACTAAGACTTGGTTCACTGTCACATGGGTTCTGCGTGATGCCCAGATGATTATTTGCAGTTCCTGGTAGTTCCCCATAACTCTGCACTTGCTCTTCTTTGGCTGTTGAACTCTGAAACGTCAGTATGTCTGCAAAATGACTAAAAGAGAAGAAATTGCTCTGTTCTTCAGATATGTCAGGCTTTTCTTCTGTATTTTTTGTGTCTGAGGCATCATAATTTGGAGGTAAGCTAGAAGAAGAAATCTGATCTGATGTAAATGATTCATGTCCCTGTTGATTATCATGTGTGTCCATATTATAATTAATAAAACTCTTATAGATATTTGTATACCAACCTGACTGGCCATGTCTGCTTTCTGACTCCTGATTTCTCTTTTCAGCTTCAGTGTTTTTCAGTAGTTGGCTTTCTGATAGCAAGCCTTCTTTTGAACTGTAAGATTTGATTAACTTTTCTTTATCACATGTTAGTGTATCAAAAGATGATTCTGTGCTATTTGAGGTGCTTTTGGTATCATTAAGAGTATGTACACTTTCTGGTATCTCCCCAGGATTTGGCCTGTTACTGTGTGAATCTGTTATTTCTTGTGCATAATTCTCTTTATCTTCATCTGTCACTGCTTTAGCAGTCTCCTGTGAGTCTTTGTCCACGTGTGATTCGTTCTGATCTAAGGTCTGTTCTTCCTCATTCTTATTTGCTCCATCCTTTATTTCTTGGTTTTCCTGGTCCTCTGTAGCAATCATATCTTTCTCAACATGGCCAAAATTCAGAACATCACTTAAACCCAAATTAAACCAATTTGATTTGGATTCTTGGCTTTCACTCTTTTCTTCTGACAATAACTTTGTGTCTGGTGTTTCCGGTTCAGTACTGTAATGCTCAGGCACGCCAGAAACATCATGGGTTTGTAGATCATTTTTTTCTGATGCCAAATCTACATCTTCATTCTCTTCACTAAAATACAGAAAGTTTGTCAGTCCACCTTGAAACCAACCAGATGCTGGGGGGTTTTTATCTTGTGGCTCCTCTAAGTAATTTTCATCTTTTCCCACTATTTTTCTGCCCTGGTGTTTATTTTCTTCTAAATATTCACTACTGACTTTTAAGGGCTCTTCATAATTTTTACTTTCTGTGGTAAACCATCCTGAAATCCAGCTAGACTGAGTTTGAATAGGTTCTACTGGAAGATTGTTTTGCATTTGTGGCTCTTCAGTATCTTTTCTAGCCAACTTTTCGTCTGCAGACTCCTGAATGTGAGGTTCCTTGGAATCATTTTCAGAAATTGATTCAGTTATTTCTTCATTTTGTATGGAGTCTTTTGTATAATTTAAGGCTTCATTTTCATGCAGCTTTGGTTCTGCATCAGACAATGAGTATTCACTTTCTTTGTTGTGATCATATAATGTGCTATCTTCATTTTCAAAAACATTCTTATCTTCATGAAGACAAAGGAAATCAGTTTCCTAAAGGAATAATATTAACTTTTAAAATGTTTTAATGTGTAATTTTCTATAGCACTGTGTAGCACAGCAATATATATTCTCATTCTTTCTGTATGGTTTTAACTTTACACAAAGAACTATAACTACTTATATTATTCCTAAGGGTTCTATATCATTAATTATATAAAAGTATTAGAGGACAATGAACACACATTTGAATTATCTGAAATAAAATATGCACCAACATTTGAATTTCTACTGTACATATTGCTGTAAACTATTTTGCAAAATCTGGTGATGTTGGTTTACCTTAATGAGCACTTCAACTTCTTCTTCAATAAAAACTTCCTCAACCTTCACTGTGTCTCTTGGAAAATATCCAAAATCCTTTCCTTTCTGTAAAAAATATAAAAGGAATGTGAGCATTTAAGCTTCAGTGATAAATATGTTAGGTGCTTGCATATGTGCTAGAAAAGCGTGGATGAACAATAAATTTATAGAACTGCCCCCATCCCCCTCCTTCTGTTTTGTCAGAAAGTTGGTTTGTTTTTCCTTGATGGAAATGTTTCATGTGCCATTTCAGAAAGCAAGGGGAGGTATCTTACTCTGTACTATTTTTTTCTGTATTATTTTTATAAACATGTTTGTGCAGGCCCAAGGTAGTAGCCTTAAGACTGTTTCATCTGAAGACTGCTGTGTGCACAGATGGTCACAACCAGCTCCTACTAAAACTGGCTGCAAATTTCCCGTTGTCTCAAGCAGGAGAAAAGTCATGCCCTAATAACTAATGACCCGTAATAAGTTACAAGAAAAGTAGGATATGACATTCAGGTACAAACAACTGCAGAGAAAATTGCCATGAAGATGGCAACACTGCAGAAAATAAGTTAATGGTAATGTCCAAAAGAATCAAGTAAAGGTCCTCCTGGCCAAGAAGCCAGCCACTACCTTTACATTGAATCATTGCAGATAGGTTTTAATGGAGGAATACATTTAGTGAGGTACTGCAAAGATACTCCCAAATGAAAAAATGGAAAACAGAATTTCATTGTTAAACAATAAATGTTACTGATCATTTACAAAAAAAAAAAAAAAGTTTACCAGTATATTCTAGTTTTAAAACACACAGTTTTACTGGCAGTAAAACTTGATTTGGATCAATGCATCTATTCCTTCTTAAATGGGTGTTCTATGTTGTCAATTGTTCCAAATCATTAAATATGCATTATAATTTCTCTGGGATCTTTTCTTAAGTGCTGAACTGTGAAGTCAGGTCCCAATACTGAATCTCTTACCTGCAGACCTACAGGTAGGAACCTGATGTGATAGACCTGAGTGTTTTTAAGGGAATCAGATGAAATCATTACAGCCAAATGAAAAGATGAAGGAGATAGAAAACTTATATTCTGGTCTTGACTTTGTTTCTCCATGGGTGACCTTTGCCAAGATTTGACTTTCTCTTTCTATGTAAAGATAACAACCATCTCCCAAATACTGTATTGACCTATGACTGGTTAATGTTACAAAAGAGATGGAAGATCCTTGGAAGCAAGCAGATTGCAGTTGTTACGCTATTATTACACTATCTAAAATATTTATACGGAAAATCTTTCAGATTTGAAGTACTTACACTTCCTGTCCACAAGTTTTCATTTTTCCTGGAAAGTTTGGAGTATACCATTATCTCTTCCCCTGATTTGAAGTTAAGATACCGGCAGTCAGGCCCTAAATAGTCTGTAGTGGCTTGAACTCGGCTCATTGCCTCTGGAATAATACGGAGAAAAGCAAGAAACAAATAAGTATAGCAGCCATTTTGTCTGAAGTCAGGTTAGTGAAGAAGTCTAATATATATAAACGGTGTATAACAAATATTTTAATGTATGTGCTTTGTTATGTTATCATCAAGTGGAAAGCAGCTAATGCAAAAAGCAGCCCTATCCTGTTTTCTTTCCTATTTACTGCAGACATCAAGGGGGAAAGCTCTTGTCCTATGTGGACATTTTCCAGTGTTTGTTCAGCCAAGGTTTCAGTGCTTAAATGTGTATGGGGAATTAGCAAATTCAACTCCTAAAGCCAGATCTAAACAGCTAAAAAGCATTCCCCAGGTGTATTTATATTTTAGAAATTCTAAGTTAACTCCAGTATTATTTTAGGGATTTTGTCCTCTACTTTGCATACATTTATCTTATGAATAAAATAAGTAAATTTAAGCAATATAAACCTTAACGTGTTGTTAAGACAAAAGTTTTCAATTCAATTTGAGTTACTTTAGATTTTCTTTGTCTCCACCTCTGTCTCCCCACAGAAACCACTGCTGATGAATTCTGATCAGTTTGGAGCCAATTCCACATGCTATTCCAAAAAGACAGACATCTCTATACATCCAGAACCCATTGAAATTGGCCTGGCTCCACAAGAAAATAAAAATCCATCAGCAAAGGAAATCTAAGGTCTCTTCCACTTCAGGAGAAGCTATCCACATTGGAAATGCAACACTTAAGGGTTCCAAACCAATGGAAACAGCTTAGAAACAGCATCAGCAGGTTTTACAGTGGTAACTGATGAATAGTAAATGGGGCATTATTTGTCATTGCCCACTTGTGATTCAGTGTCTCTACCTTCTGTAGAGCTATTTGCTGCTCAGGAACTACATAACTAGTTACAGCACTTACTTCACCTAGAAGAAACAAAAATAAGTAAAGAGAATGTATTAACAGAGTAAGAAGGATTACAAAAAAAAAAAATCCCAAAACAAATAGTTTGCTTACAGTAGAAAAAAAAAAAAGGTTTTGCAGAATAGGCTATGAATGTACTATAACACATGATATAGAATCTTCTTTCTCAGTTTAAAACCTACTGTTTTTATTTTATCTATCTATATATATTTTCTTTTTAGTTTTCTTTTGTACCTGTAAAAATGAGTTAGAAATACTTTAAAGCTGTTTTATACTGCCCATTTTGGGGAAACCTGAGAAATACCAGCTATTCAACAGTATTTTTACTGAACTTTGATCTGTATATTGGTACACAAGAATTCAGCAAATATTTTTTTTCTCCTTCTGTTTTAAAAGTTTAAGTCTATTGCTCAGAAACCTACAATTTCAACAACAAACATTTGCTATAGCTACTCATTTTCAGTCTGTTTCTTTGCTAATTTTGACATTATGGTTCATGATAGCTGCATAGACACCACAAACTCCTTGCGAAAAACAAAATTTTTACTTACTCTCACATTCTGGATCGCCACACTTCTTCCATTCTGAAAGTACCTTTGTACTCTGCACACTTGCTGAAAATGAAATTACTAACAACAGAATTCTCTGATCCAAGATCCTTGGCATTTTAGAATAAATCCAGAATGCACTGAAGTTGTGGAAACTACATAGATGTGTGGTTAGCAAAATATTCTACATTTTTCTTAGTCTAACAAGCCACTGCAAGTAAACTTGCAATCCTATTTTCTCTCTCATCTGCTTAAACAGAAGTACACTATGCTAACCTGCTAATGATTTGCAGAGTCAGGAATCCTGATTGTACACATGCATTAATTATTAACTATGTTCTGATAGCCAGGCTGATGTTTTGCATATAAAGAAACTAGTTCTGGTCACATCAATATTTAGCCTCTGTCAGTTAGATTCTTCTGAGTTTATAGAAGATTGTGCTTGGGGAAATTCAACAGGAGTTGTATAATATGATTCTTTCTGGATTAGGAATTAATTTTAAATGAACATCTTCCATCTGATTTTAAGATGGTGTGAGATGATGACCAAGAAGCCAGGAAAGGGCTAAGACAGCCTACTATCTCTACAGCCTACACCCTGTACCTTCTACATTATCTTTGCAGATGGAGTTCTCCATAGCTGACGTCAGGAACAGATGAGTCGGCCAAAGGAGGAGGTCCTGTTTGGGCTCTGAAGAACTGAACAGAACAAAGTCATATGACCAGAGATTTGAAGGACACCACGGCCTAAAAAGTAACTTTTTCCTGATTAAGGGTTATTTAAATATTAAAATGCATATCCTGCCTATGCTAATAATAATGATGTACATGTACCACATACAGGACTGTATTACTCCACTCTTCACCTAGATTATGCTACATGTAAAGGAGGAGGAGGAGGAGAATAAGTCTGGGCTGTATATAAGGAAGGCAGAATTTTCATTTATTTAGGAGGAAGGCCCAAAAAGATCTTTGAGTTACTTGGTGGGCTAGTCCTCTCTCCCTCTTCACAAGCAGGGATGCCTGCATGGTAGGCTTCTGCGTAGGATTATTATTACCCACTAGGCTAACACAGTGTTATTGTTAGAGCTCTATTACAGCTAGTGCATTTATCAACAGCAATTCCAAAGCTGTTTTTCTGTTGTTTCAATAAACAGTACTGTGTATGAATCTGGAACAGTAAAGGTTCTTACTAAACACAACTGGACCCATAGTTTTGGTTTGGTAAATTGCACTATTCGTAAATCTGTGCTTGTGAAAGTTCTTACTGAACATGACTGGACCTCTGTTGCCAAATTCATTATAATCATAAATTAAGTCCAGACGCATCCAGACCCTCTGATCTCTAAGGACCAATTGGAATGCACGGGGAGAAGGGGGGGATTATTTTCTGCCAAATTTCTCTACTCTTTAACAGATGAACTACCAGTTTTATGCTTATATTAACTTGCAAGATTGACAGTTTTCTAGCTTTTCTGGTTGTTGTTTAATAGACAGTATTTTGTGTGCACTGACACATTTTAGATACTTTGTAGCTGGTCATTTGGAACTGAGAATTTTTTTTCCATGTACTCTTTTGGAGCTTTCTTATGTGTAAGATGCTAAGTACTGTCTTTTAGCATACTTACTCAGCTCCAAAGTCTTCTAAAAGTGCTTGGCAATTTACAGCCTCATAATACAAATAGAAAATCCATATGGTATCCCTGCATCATGTATCACAGAGCACTATACCAAAGCTAAGAAAATTACATCTGCTTTTTAAAGAATACCTTGTTTCTTAGCAACCTATTATCCAGTATGGAGTTATAAATAATGTTTTCTCAAATACAGGTTATGCTTTAAAGTAATAATTATGCAGGGAGATATACACTGGTTATATAGGTGTGAAGTGCTATAAATGAAATCTTGCAGAGAATCATAGAATACTGTGTTGGAAGGGGACCTCAAGGATCATCTGGTCCAACCTTTCTTTGCAAAAGCATGGCTGGGGCAGGATGGTTCTGATGAATCTTGAAAGTGTCCAACATTGTGGCATACTTCCATGGACAATTAGTCCAATGGTCAATTGTTCTCATTGCAAAAAATGTTGCTCTTCTGATCGCAATCTTCCTTGGATTAACTTGTACCCATTTGTGTTTTCCACAACTTCTTGTTAAAAAGGGAATCTCCATCTTCTTTGAATTAGAAGCAAGCTTTGCTTCAAAGGGTTTACATTGTTATCCTGCACTTTGGTGACCTAAACACAGTGTATCTTACCTCCAAAAAAGGCTTCACCTTTCCTTTTCCACTCTCTTGCAAGAGGGAGCCTGTTCTGCCTTTCTAGATAGCACTCAAAGAGTCTTCATTCCTTCCCAATCTGATATTTTCAGTCATATGGTTCCAACTGGGTCTGCCCCTCTTTCAGTCCTGAGTATGACTCATGCAGAATTCACTGTTTTCTCTTTCCCCAAACTGAAGCTGTATTCTCCTTGCAGCATAGTTTCCCTTCTGCTCTGAAACTCAAACCTGCCAAACACTAGTACTTAGTCTGATCTACTGAGCCAGCAAAGAGAGGGCACAAAGTGAGCCAGGGTCACGTTAACCAGCAATGACCTGCAAACAAAAACATCATAGCAGATGACACGTCCTCTGGTTGCAATCTAACACTTTGGCCCCTTCCTTTGCCACATGACCTGGTTGTCAGGCCTATCCTATGACCTAGTACAGCAGCTGCCTCTGCTGTTAGGTAATGCACCAGGAAGCCTTGTGCCCCAAGGAAAATTCACTAAACACCACCCAGTCAATCCTGACTAGCATTAATGCTCCCCCATCCCCAGCACCAACATTCCCTCCCTTGATCTTGTGCTGCTTAGTGGCTCAGTGATTCAGGACCTTCCCAGATGTCCTCCAGTTCATCCACAGGATGTGAAAGGAGAGATATGACCTGCCAAGCAGCTAAAACATGACAAATGCAAAGGAAGCTGCTAAGTAGAAAAGTAGGACAGGCTTTTATTTAGTTTTTTTTTCCATTCCCAAGTCTCTACAGAACAGATTGGCGAGAAGGAATATACAAGACATTTATATTGAAATAACTCTCTATATACTAAGTGTTGTACGAATTAAAAAACAAACAAACAAAAAAGGACATTTTTATCCAACTGGTCAGAAGTCTTTCACAGTGATGTACACTAACCATGGAACACGAGACAAAACCCAACAATGGGCCTAGAAAGGTTAACAGTCTCTTTTTGAGCCTGTCAACATGATGCTCATTCACCTAAAAATGGAAAAGTCTGGTATTCCGACACTTAATTTTACATACTTAAGCAGATTTGTGTGGGAGAACAATCAGACCCACACCTTGACATCTGCACATTATTACTGTGTTTGTGAAAATAGTTCTGAATAGCTTTCACTTCATTTTCCTATAGATACCCAAACTTAGTCTTAAGTCTTTACACAGAGTTGAAATAAATAGCTCACCTTAGCTACTCAGTTAAAGCTACATCTGAAATTCTTGAGTTATTCTGGGCACTGCTCATTATGTAGCTTCACCATTCTTCAAGGCTCAAATGCTGATGAATGGTGCTCTGATCTCTGTTATTTATTCCTCTAGTAACTTCAACAATAAATCATTTATATCACATATTCTTTTCTTCTGGGTGCAAATCTTACACTTGCATATGCTATTCAAACATAACTTCTAATCACCTTTGAACTGAAGTCAAAGACTCATGGAGTTTATTATAGCTGGCTTCCAAAGGACAAAGTTAAGAGCTTTATAGCAGATAGAGGGAGACTTGAGTTAATTTTTCTTCTGCAGAACTGAAACAGTGAACATGAGTACTACTGCACATGCAAAGACAAACAGTGACAAGAAGTAAGATCTATTTCCAACAACTTTAATTAGGATGAAACTACTAGCTTTTTATTAGCAATGACACCTTAGTTACTGTAACTACTGGGCTAGAGAGGCAGACATTTCTTATGGCATTCTATAATTCACAGAAGGATCAGCTCAGAATTAATGGTGTAATTTAAGTCTGAGTAGCATGGCACACTGGATGGCTCTTTTTAAGACATGGCTTTGTATAAGTAAGGGGGATGTTGCATTTCCTATAACCACTCACTATCTGCGTTAATAACAAAGATCCCAAAGCAAATAATAAGTTGGGAAAAATTCTCCTAATACCTTTTTTAGAATAAGAACAGTATATACAGCTTTGGCTGTACTTTTGTGACAGCACCAGAGGGCTCTATAGAGAATGTAGGGTTTCACTGTGTAGATTATTGCACTAATTTATGGAATATAGTCCATGACAAAAGCACTTTAACAATATAGTTCTCTTGACTTAGGATATTTGGCTGAAAATACAGATGAACTTCTACATTGACTCAAATGTCATACCAAAAAGACCTTTTTAAACAAGTATCTTTAACAAAATAAGTCAAAGGAAGAAAACTAATACTAATTCATTCTTTCAGTTAGACAAATTTAAACAGGTAACAGTCATTCATCATCCAGACTTAAACCAACTTTTTCACCTATGGTAACAAACAGCAAGAAAAAACAACTATTGCTTCCCTGTTACAAAACCAGTTACAAATGTGGCAACTCACAGTGCATTTCTAGAAAATCATGGAACTTGCAACTTTTATAATTTTGAATCTTGAGAATACATTTCCAATCTTAAAACACCTCATATTTTGCTATATAAGAGAATACTGTCACCTAATAAGAACTGCCTGAATAAGGGGGGAAGTCTGAAAGAGCAAAGCTATTATCCTCCAAAACACAGATCTCTGTACATTACTCACACCACTGCTGCAGCATTTGATCCCATCATAAATACACATTGACTTAGAGAAGTACTTCTTTGAGCAGGGAAACTAATTTTAAGGATCTTGAGCATACATCAAATGAATACATTTGCCCTGTTAAACCACAGTAATTGCTACAAAATCAGCACCTGAATGTGAACCTTAAAATTATAACTGGGACCTAAACACAAGACCCTTACTTTCCTGAAAAATAAAAGATGCTTTAAAAATCAATTTGCAAATCTCTTGGTTTTGGAAATTAACTTTGCTGGAGGCAGGTCTTCATTTCACTAACACCCACTTTCTGTAGGAAAATTATGTTCAGGTTTCATTTTAATAAAATAAAAAGACGTTGTTCCAAGCACAAAGACATCACCTTAAGTAAAGGAGCAGGAATTTGAAGAAGTATACGTTTTATGCAAAGTCATGTTTTGGCTTATAGTTAATGAACAATCTGAGTAAAATCTACTCTGGCAAGGACTATTAGTGGAGCATCATGGAAAAAATGCATTCCTGGAGATGTCCAGTTTATCTGTGCATCAGGACTGAAGAAAAAGATAAGTACTGGTATAGAGTCAGTGCATAGTATAAAGTCTCTAAAAAACCCAACCAACCAACTCAACTGCCTTCTGAAGTTATAAAGCTAGAAGGGACCATCTGGTGGAAGCACTTCACAGGCATAGGGCATATATGGTATGTTCCGTACTCATATAAAGCATCTCTACCTCAATCTTAGAAAAGAGGGAAAACTATTCCTTTTTCCAGTTGAGTGAAAAGAGAACAAGGTTTTTCTTTTGATCTCAACTCACCACTATGGGGAAAGTAAATAAGAAAAAAAATTAAATAACTTACTACTCCTATGCTATATGCCCTAAATGCTCAGAAAATACAAACTGTTCCATCAAATTCAGTCTTGAAGTTGTCAGCTATTTTCATGGGTCATTCCTATCCACAGCTCTGAAATTGTTTCAGGATAGAGGGGACTTTGAGGGAAAATGTAACACTGCTGCCTTATTATTTTAATAATATACTACTATCTTATACTATTTCTGATTGGAATATTGGCTGAAATATCTAGCTTTTAGAAAACTTAATTGTTACAAAGTTATCACACATTGTTTATGTTGCATTGAGCTGCTTAGATTTAGCAATGCCACCTATTAATTGCACAGTTGAACCCTGGCATTAAGTTTCTTCTAACAAACATTAAACTATCAAATATATATATCACTATATATCACTACATTTGACCTTGGCAACAAAACTGTATTTTCACCATCAGAAATATGTTGCTGCCTGACTGTTCTATAACCTTAAACAATGTAATCAATCCAATCCCTTGTTCAGCTACCACAACCCACCACATTGATTTTATAAACCCTGTTAATAATGTTGCTCTGAAATAGTGATCAGCTTTGCATAATGATTACAGTATGAGCCATTAAAACCTCTGCAGTAAATACACTACAGCAGTCAATCACACAAGCTCAAAATAAGAAAACTCAAGAATGCTCTGTTAGGAGAAAAATTAATTGACAAAACTCAGATGGCTTCCAAAGGCAATTTGAAATGTGAAGTAAGTTGAAACATGTAAAACAGTAACATTTACTCAGCTACTCAATATAAGAATCTGGGCTTTTTTAGTAAAACACTGTGGTTAACATGTTCAGTAAGGCATTTGAACTTTTTGTCCTTCAAAAAAGCACATTAGACGACAGTCCTCTGAAGAGAAGGAAATATGGTTGGAAACTGCTGACATGAACTAAAAACTACTCTGTTGTTGAGAAGCAGAGGCAGATAGGATACAGACTGAAAAACCTGAGCAAGTATTAAATTCAGTGTGAAAGAGGAAGCCTGAGGAGTTTTCCCACTGTATCTCTTTGTGCTGAAAAAACACTCAATCTCCTGGCTAGACACATTTCTTTAAGTCAGGACATTCAGCACTTCAGAACACAAAAATCCATCACTACTCTTGAGTTCAGATGAAAAATTAAAAACCTGACACGCTCTAAACTAGAACTTTGCAAAAGTCTGCTCTGCTCCAAAAAAATGGGATATATATGGCATTTCATACACTAAAATAAGCTAACATGTCCTTTCCATACCGAAATCTTTCTAGGACTTCTTGGTCTGGATTTTGGCATATGAGATAATAGAATTATCTTCCTGTCAAGACAATTACAGATTATAGGCATGTTTCATACTCAGTTAATAGACAATTAATTAAAGCCTTTAAGAATAATTTTGGATGCAGAGCTTAGAGGGTACAGGCACCTGCAATTATGATTCATGACTTAAATGCAGAAAGACTAAGGTAATTCACCTGTTAAAAGAAAAGTTCATAGGCATTGAGAGAGTAGTCAACAAAGCCACATTTATTTGCACATGTACAGAACAAAGCAACAGATGTTATTGTTTTCCATACAAAATTATATAAAAACAGTATTCACCTTCATAGGTAACACCATACAACTTTAAGTCTTATTAAATACATTCAGAAAGCATTCTTGCACGCACACAACATTAGTATTAGGTAGTCCCAGGTAACTCCAACACTGCAATGTAATTATTCTTAGTGGTATGAAGGGATCAAAGACTAGTCTGGAACTAAAATAAAAAGAACTCTGGTTGAGGAGTAAGCTGAAGTCTTTCCTCCACTGGCCACCAAAGCAAGGATCATCACTGAACAGATTAACTGTCTCCAGAACATAGATGTAAATACTACCAAAGAACCTGCAGAAGGCAGATAAAAGCAGTTTTCCAGACTGGCTTGAGCTATCTTGGCCAGTGTTAACATTCCCATTTAACCACTGCTTGCCTATAGATAGAAAAGTTTTATAAACTGGAAGGTAGAATTGACTAAGCACTTGCGATTACAGAAGAAAGCAAAAAGTATAGATCCAAATCAATTACATTCCCTTCCTAACCAGCACTACAAAGATTATTTGCTGTACTAGTTTAAAATTCCCATTCTTGCAAGGAATAGAGGGGAAAAGCAAAATTTTACATTTCCTGCAATATTGCCTCCCTACATATGATCTAAAAAGGGGAATTTAATTGTCAACAGGACATCTCAATTTATTTAAAATGCACATTTATTTCTACAAAAAAAAAAGTGTATGATACAGAAGAAATGCTCACACCTACTTAAAGGTTTATCTATTAAAATATACAGAAGATCTTAATGAGTACAGGATATTTAAAAAAAAGATGCAAAGGAGTGTTAATCTTTTATTTTTACAGTTTCAGGAACTTCACATAATTTTGGTAAGTAACCTTTTACAAAATTATGTAAAAAGTACAAGAATGCCTGGTAAACAGTCTGCATTTTTCCAAAAGATTTTTTACAGCATGCAATTCTTAAGGCAGCCTTCTCTTCCTCCTTACAAGGAATCCTTTCACTCAAATAATCTTCTGCTGCAAAGATTAGGCTAAGGAAGCTTGGTCTCTTCTGTTAACGCCTTTTGTCTTTCCTGTCTGATTTACGGTCTCTTTCACTCCGTGAAGTTCTCTTGCCTGACCGACTACTTTCTGATATAGACCTCTTTCTGTCAGACCTTGAACTTTTATCTTTTGAGCTTTTGGTATCTCTAGTTCCACCTTTTGAGGACTTGTGACTTCTATCTACTCCTGAAGCATCCCTTCGTTTTCTGTCTGTGCTCCTTCTGTGTTTTCTATCTCTGTTATGCCCTCTTCCTCTGCTTCGACTTCTACTTTCACTACTGCTAGAGCTACTGCTGCTACTGTCCCTGCTAGTACTTCCACTTGTAGTGCTGCTGCTGGTAGAACTACTCCGACTGGTACTGCTGCCAGTGGTGGAACTACTTGCACTGGTAGTACTGCTTGAAGTACTACTGCTACTACTGCTGCTGCTACGGCTGTGACTCTTACCAGTTTTGTTCCCTGCCCTACCCCTACTTCTACTCCTAATCTTACTCTTAGCTTCTACACTCGGTGTTTGATTCTGCTCTGCCTGTGCTTCAGCCACCTTTATAGACACCACAGCATGTTCATCCTTGTCTGCCTGGGGCTCTGTATCCTGAGTGGACTGAGACAACTGAGGTGACTGTGGTAGTGGCACAGACTGTGGCTGAGATAGAGCCTCAGCCACAGGTTCTGTGTGAGCTTCAGGAGTTTTCTCCTGTGTTTCTTCAAGTTCAGCTTTATTTTCTGTTTTGATACCTTTCTCTTTCTTGGGAGAAGCTACATTACACACTTTTTCTGGCTGAGCATCACACTCTGTCTCTGGCTCCATTTCTTTGCCCTTTTCATTTTCTACAGGTTCCACACTGTCTGCCTCATTCATTTCAGCCACATCCTGCTCATTATCCACTGGCTGAATGTTTTCACTTCCCTCTTTTACAACTGTGACCTCCTCATGCTGACCATCCTGCTGCTTGTCATTTTCACTCACCTCAGTAGTCTCCTCTACTTTTATCTCTATATCATGTTTCTGATCATCCTCTTCCTGTTCTTTCTCTGCGTCACTATGGCCTGAACCTGAACCTGTTTTTCCCTTTTCCTCCCCTACCTCCTCCATTTCTATATCATTATGCTGATTACCTGTCTCCATCTCTTCCACCTGCTGAGCCACCTTACCCTCTTCCTGCTCCTTGTTCTGTTCTTCCTTCTTTTCTTCATTCTGCACCTCCTGCTGTTCTTTTTCCTTCATAGATTGTCTTCTGGGTCTGGCCTCCATTTTGTTAATCTGCTCTGCAAATTCATTTCGCCTGCTTTCAAAGAGTGCTAGGGAATAAACACATAAATAATAGTTAATATAATCTACAGACACCAAAGTCTATCTTCCCTTTACCTATGAGCTATTATCAAACTGTTTAACTTATAAATACTGCATCCTTATTCCTTCTGAAGTAGGAAGCCATTCATGCACAATGAAAGACTACTAGTTACCTTAAGAAAACAAAGCAAAGGGGAGAGTAAGGTCAGTGGAGTATCAGAACAAATGTATCTGGAGTATCAGAACATAAAGGCCAAAATATGAGCTAACAAAAAGAGGGTTTGACTTCATTAAAATCAACCCAATCAACAGTACATCAAAGTATTATCTTACTTTCCTGTACTTATGTATTAACAAGGTTATACTTCCCAAGGTAAACAAAAGACAGTAAGAACAGGCAAAAAGCTAGTTAGGTATTAAGAAAGCCAGAGGTTATTCAGACAGGTGAGCTGGCTCCTCTTATTTCCCAACACGACACAGTGAAGAAAAGCTCCTAAGAAAAAAACCCAACAAAACCAATACATTCTTAATAAGAAAAGAACAGTAGGACTACCATCAACCAGAGCCTTTTAAATTATTTTCCAAAAGAAAAATATAGTCATCCTGTGAAACAGAAATTAACACACATTGAGATTAAAAAAAAATAATAAAAAAAAAATCATAATGAAGTTCCAATGCAGTGCTTAAAATAACACTTCTAAAATGCTTTGTAGAAACCTGCATTTCCTTGGGTCTCCAATCCACAGAATCTGCCTTTTCAAAAACTAAGTTGCTGCAGTGGCATATATCTGGATACTGAAGCTTATATAAAGGACTACGTTATAAACACATATCTCTGAGATTATGCATACACGTATTTTCACTTCTTGTAAGAGAATCAAATCACATACAATATAAAAATAAGTCACTGAAAGAGTAATGTTCACTTATGATGAACATCTGTGTAAGAACAGTTTGTCCTAAGCATGAAACTCATTTAAGCAAAGACTTTAAAAGAAATTTGAACAGCAAACAAAATGAGGTAAGAACAAGGGCATTTGTATCAAAGATCACATACCATTCATCTTTCTCTGTGACTCTTCCATCAACTTGTGCGTAGCAGGACACATTCTGCCAGGTATGTAGAATAAGTGGGGTTTTGTCTTTGTTCGTATGTATTTAATTATTTTAGCATTATGTTCATTCCATTCTTCTTGCTGAAAAATAAAATGTAAATAACCCTGAGATACAGAAGAATAGCTTAAAAGAGAAAAAGATCAAGAACAAAACAAAAACTCACCAACTGAGCAAGCTCAACCTTTTGCTCCAGTAACCGCAGCTCTGTCTGTTTAGCACGTCTTTCTTCAAACAGTTCTCGCCTCTCATTTTCAACTTGTTTTCTTTCTTCCTCAGCTTGCACTTCAAGTTTTTGTTCAATTTCTTGTCGTCTCTTTTGCTGAGATAAATAAAAGAATGTTCATTTTTTTTCTACATCAAGAAAACGTTCTAGTTCAGTCCACTTAACTTTTGAACTATTTACATCATTAAAGACATTCCTAAAAACACATTAAGAAAGAGCATTGTTGCTTGCTGACATCTAATTTTTTGTTGGTTTAACTATATAGTTATCTCAGCCTACGAATTTGTCTGCTTTTCTATAGTTCAGTTTGGATTTTAATTTTCAATATAAGCTGAGATCAGTTGGGTAGATCCTGGTGTCAGTAATGCCAAGGTTGTGGATTCAATCCCTGTATGGCCATTCACTGAAGAGCTGGACTTGATGATTCTTATGGGTCCTTTCCAGCTAAGAACATTGTGTGACCTGTGATCTTCAACAAGCTATTGTTTTTTTTATTTTTTTTTTCCCCAATGGCAGAAAAATAAAAAAATGTATTTCAGGTATCAGGGAAGCCAGGTAGATTTCCCACTTGGGAGAGAAAAATCTCAACTCCCCCATAAACAAATGAAGGACTCTAGACTGGTTTTTGTGACCAGCAAAACAAATTAGTTTGTATATACTTCTGATACATTAATTGCTAAATAGATATATTACTATAGTTCAGGAATGCCTTGTTTGTATGCCCTTGACTGCCATATGCTCAGATTGTACAACAGTTGCCTAATAAAACCCCAGCATTTAGTGCCTAGACAACAAAATAGCTGTCATAAAACTCCTCAGGCCTCTACTTCAATTTATAGCAAATTTATATGTACAGAAAGTACCTATACTGAGAAAAATGTTGCAAAGATCAGTAACTTCTCAAAGTCTCTTTGTGAAAACACATACTACTATAAATTAGAAAAGGACTCCATCTTGCTAGACTATCCTAATCAACAGTTTCTAGTTCTTAAGCAAGCAGGCAAAAGTGAACTTTGGTCTTATGTGCCACATGACAAGTTTGCTAAACCACCCAAATACTGAATCTGAAAATAATCAATACCAGCACTGGAAGTCAGCCACAGTAACACTACACAGAGAAGATTTTAAGATTAAAGACTCTGTGCTTCCACAGGACTGCTGAAAGGAGAACTTTCAAACACTGTTTTTAATCTAAAGGTATTTGTTATAGCATTAACTGAATAACCCATTTAGGGCAACAGTAAACAAATACCATATCCTTCATAACTTAAAAAGTCATAGTAGGAATAAAGTTACAACCATCCTATACACAAGTTTTTTGAGGTAACTAAGCCATGAAAAGCCTTTGCTTCAGTGCAATTACATACTCATTTATGAAAACCAGAAATTGTTATCTGTACTGGAAGGGGGAATGCATTTTTAGACAAACAGACAGCATAATATAATCGGAGATTTCTGTATGCTTGGTTATAATTTAAGTATCTAGAACACACCAGTGTAGGCACTGCTTCAGCAATACCATGTCGTTATTTCCCAAAGTAGCCTATGACCTCTTAGATGGTTACCTGATTAAATTCCATTTACTTTGAAATGACTCTCAATAACAAGAATAGAAAAAAAGATAATCTATTTTGTGTTTTACATGTTTTAAAATCGTACATCAAATAAAAAAAGAATCAACCAAACATTGCCTTTTCAATTTTGCAAGAGTCATTGTTATAAAGTCATAGTTAGAGCCCCTTTCCTGCCTCCCACCCCCATTCCCTGAACTAGGCCAAACAAAGACCTGCATGCACTCTCACCAATTTCCTGCACCTAAAAGGTGCAATTTTCTTTCCTATGTTAAGTAGCTTAACCACACAATTTTGCTTTATTATTTACAATCTGATAGAACTTAAAGTTAAGTACCCTCTCAGTAGCAATAGCAACTGTGGACTCTTGTTTAAATTTTTGAAGAGTGCCCATCAACAAGCCAAATATACGTCGATTCCTGAAAAAAACAAACAAAACCAAAAAGGTATTTTGAGATTCAGTTCAATTACTAAGATTTTTATTTGCATAAACAGAGAAACGTTCCACCTCAAAGGTATTTATTTTTAAAGGTTTAGTGTTACTCAAGGCCATCAGCAATAGAAGACATATTGACTCTGCCAACAGTCAAGGATATGATTTACAGTGACATATCATTTTGCTCAAGTGTAAGATAGCTCTTATCCACAACACTGCACAGCGAGCACTGGGAAAATTGGAAGCTTGAACATTTTTCATCTGGAAATAATGACAGTAAGGAAATACGAAAAAATCCTAAAGCAAAGAGTACTGAAGAAAAAAAACCTTTGAGTAATTACAGCATGAGCTATCAATAAGGCAGTGAACTAGAAGGTCACTGAGCTTTCTGAAAAACATGAACCCCCCTCTCCACAACCTGCTTAGAGGATTAAGGAGAAATGGAACCACAGAGGAGTGAAAGCTTATCTACCACAGCTGCCTAACAGTGAGACACTGCACTGTGGGATGAAGCCAGAACTGCTCACAACCAATCCAATTAGGTGTTTCGAGAAAAATAAGTAAAATTCTTCAACAAATTCTCTTTTTCTGAACAAGAACTATTTTCTTGACTTTCACCTTTTATAATCTTTCCATTTAATGCCAAACTAAGTCTTTGTAGCAAGAGGCAGACTCCCTTAATTGTCTTGAACTTTATCCTGACTGAGAAAGGAAATGCTACTGTCTTCACTAAGTATCTACACTACAGTGGCACGAACTTGACATAGAAAGGTAAAGGTAGTTGTATATTAAATAGTAGAGACAGGAATAAATTAAAAATTGAAAGCCAGAGATCACTCCAAGTGCATTTGTATATGAATAACATCCCAGAAGACACTGAGCAAAATCAAGAGTTCAGTGGATGCTACCCTCTTGAAGAGTCTTTCTACCACAAGTCATATAAAGACCAACACTAGTTTTCTCATTTCCCCAGAGACCATTGAAGTCTGCTTGATCCTCTAGGAAGTTCACTAAGACTTCTGAAAGTCTTCCTGTGAGGGAAACAGTTAAAAACTGGTAATGGAAGCAAGGGCAGACCCTTAGTGGTTGTGTAACGAAAAGAAGCAAGCAAAGTGCCAGTTTTCTGCACCAGTTGATCTGTGGGCCCTATCAGAGAAGATTTCTATAGCTACCAGGTCTCATTCTTCTATTTATTTATGGATTACTATTGCACCAGGTGACTTGCAGTCTGAAGTGGAAAATGTTAGACACAACTGCAAATTTGTTTCTCCAAAGTTTCTTACAAACAGGACTGCATTTCAGCAAGAATTTTAATAAGCTACCCTGAGACAAACAAAATAGGAAAAAGGAGATATACACCCGAGAAATCTAAAAAGTAGAGGGCAAAATGAAGGTCAGATTGTACACTCAATAAGTCTGAAAGTAGTAAGAGAAAAAAACGCCACATGATGGAAGTACTATGAGTAAAAAAAGAAACAAAACAAAAGGTTTGGGAGAGAGGAACATAAGAACATACACCCAAAAGCCTCCTTCAACCAACAAAATAAATGATGAACCAAGACAGCTGTAACAGTCCAGCATGTTAAGTTACGAATCAAGCTACATATATTTTATTCAAAGGTGATGCTACAACAGCACTAGCAAACCTGTTCCTGTAGGGGGCCTGAGAAGTAGAATCCCTGTGAGTTATCTGAAGCAAGGGATGTGCATGTTTCTGCTGTGAAGTGGTTTGAGAGAGTATTTCTTACAATACATTTTACGCCATTATGGTAACTCTTCGACATAATCTTTGATACGTAACAGCCTATGTGTTATACTTTCTAAATCTAAAGCTACTTCCTATGCTAGCACTCAAAAGTATCATGTTAGCATTTAAAAGATTTCTACATACCTTTGTTTTCCTTTCTCATCCATATTTTGATCTTGTATAAGGTCTCGACGTGTTCGCTCTTTGGAGGTAGCAACAACAGAAGATGGCAACGCTGGCTATAACACAGAAAAACAAACTGCTTTATCCATCATGTTGCAGGTAAGTTTCTTCCTGCACAGCTCCTTTTATCATATATTACCTTTTTAATATCATCATCCTCTGCGTCGCTTTCTTGGCGTGATTCTCTTCTTGTCCGACGTTCTCCACCCAGCCTGAGGAGGAAAGTGTTAGTGGTCATTAGAGAACACATTTAGGATAGCGTCTCTTCTAACAGCAGAAAAATACATGTTAGCATATCTAGTCAGAAGAACCAACACTTCCAGTAAAAATCTTGCCACTGTTCCAACAACCAGTGACATTTCACAGACAAAGTCTACTGCTGGTGAAAATCACTGACAACAGTTTAAATTTTAGTATAACTTGCACAGTAAAGCAAAACAAGAGCCCACAAGACTACTATATTTGATTTTGTAGAATACATTTGGAATTTATTTCTTGTTTGACATGTCTGCACTTTTCTTTTTCCAGAATGCCTAAAATGGCAACTGGTATAAAGGGATCACCAGGCAGATTCAAATGCATTGAGATAGAAAGGTTGGTATGATTTCCCAAATGGAAAAGCTATTTACCTGCCCAAATACCTAAAAAAACCCCAAAACAAGTGAGGAGAGGTAGAGTGCTTAGCATCTGAGGAACTAAGATTTAACAAAGAACAACTTAAATAATTTACATAAAATAAAAATTAAAATAAATAATTTAAATATAAGTTATTTGGCTTTATGGCACAAAGCCAAATTTTAGCTTTGTGGCACAGCACTTTCCTGTTTCTCAGTGTTTATTTTCCATTAACTCAACAATTTCAAAGCAAGCCTCGCTTCAGTCAAGAACTACCATTGCATGTTAAGTGCCCCCAGCACTTAAGCTCACTCTTATCAGTCATATCTGATGGATTTGCACACAGATGTGAAAGCTCAAAAAATGAGTCCATTGTCACATGGCTTGCATTCAATTTACTGAACAGAATTCAGTCATAGCTCAAATTGTGTCTACTGTAAACAAACACGGCTACTAAGCAGACTACCATAGCAGATTGTACACTATATAAAACAGAAAATTCCAAGTGTCTTTGTTTTACTACATCTTTATATTATTGCTATCATCTTTATATTGCTGTTATTTGCTATCACCCAAGTTATTTGACAGGTCTTAAGTATATAATATCCGAAGAAAACACTGAAAGTCACCAGTTATTAACAGTTATCAATTAGCTGTTACAAATTTTCATTCCGAAAAGCAAGTTCTCTGCATCATGTTTTGCACTCACCTACTGGATGCACCTTCAAGATCCCTCTGTTTGGCTGGGGGTCCTCCTCCACTATCCGAGAATCCACGCCTAAAAAGAAAACACTTGTGATCTCAGAACAGGTTAGGTTACTCCAGGACTACCTGAAAGCTGTACAATAAAACTGTATTTTGGCTTTGTGATCATTATGTAAACAAAAATTTACTCAGCTCTATCACCATTTACTGTTGCTACTGCAATAAAGTGTTCAAAGACACTGCCTGTGGACCAACTAATTTCACCTGGAATTTCTGCACATAACTGAGTAGCTACACTGAAACAAGGACCCTGTTATGCTCAAATCATTGCACCTGCAACCATTTTCAAGATGTATTAAGCCTTAACCAGTGGTTTAATTTTGAAATTAAAAAAAAAAAAACACCACCAACTACTACATGCTCCATTAAGAATAGCTGAACAAAAATTGCTCTTTTCATTCTAATTCTGGGGTGGTGGGAAAACAAATAAAAAAAAAAAAATAAGGAAAAAGCCACAATGGAAGACGAAGACCAGTGGTTTCATCTATGTGTATTTTAAAATTTCTGCCCGCTTAAACTTTTTCCATTCCTCGCCGAGCATCTATGTTTCTTAATTACCAAGAGACCGATCTTGAATGGGTTCAAAGAGACAAGTCCCAGACACTACAAAACGCCTCCCTTAACCGTGATGCTCCTCTTTACTTTGAAAGCTAACAACTGGAAGGGCCGCGGAAAGCCACCAGTTTAACCTTGCTATAACTCGGAACGAAAAGGCACTTCCAATTCAAACCCCAAGCCCTGCGCGGCAGCTCCGGTGCTCGCTCAAACAGCAGCACAGCGAGCAGCACGGACCAACGAGACACACACACCAGCCCAGCGCAAGGGCACACGCAGCACCGCCAGGGTAAGGGAGGAGGGACCCCCGCGGCCCGCAGCGCGCCTCCTTACCTCAGCAATAAGCTCCCGCGCCCTCTACCTCCACCAGGGCCTGTGAGGGCTAGCAGCCTGTTCTGAGGGGGCCTGCAAGAGACGGCGGCCGCTGTTAGTGGTGCCCGCCCGGCCCGCGGGCAGAGATCCCCCCCCGCCCGGCCCGCACAGGGGCTCAGGGACCCCGGGCCCGCCGCGCCCCCCACCGCCCAGCCGTCCCTTCCGCTCCGCGGGACAGCGGCGCGCCCGGCGGCTCCTGCCTCACCGCACGTCATTGGGGTCCCGGCCCGTGAGCTTGCGGATGTTCTCGTCCACGTGCTTGAGGCTCTCCTTGGCTTTCTCCAGCTGCTCCTGCAGCGCGCGCACCGCCACCGCCATCCCGCCCGCCGCGCGGCCTGGATGGGCCCCGCGCGGGGCCCCTCTGGGAAACGGGGGGAGCAGCCCCCGCCCAGCCCGCCCCGGCGCAGCCAATCGCGGATCGGCCGCCCCCTCTGACCACCAATCATCGTGAGTGGAGGGAAGGCCACGCCCCTCGGGGGGCAGGGTCGCCAAAGGCGCTGACCAATCACAGAGCCAAGAGACTGATTGGCAGCCCGGCTGCCCAACTAGCGGAAGGTCCTGCTGCCAGTTCCACGAATCAATGGGGGGCCCGCCAGAGTGACATGACAGAGACCCAATGAGAACCCATGACGTCAGTTTCCTGTGGTTCAATCAGAAAGCCAATCCTTGCCCGTCGTTCCCACCCACCGCAGGCGTGTCCTGCCCCACCCCGCTAGAAGAGGGGCGGGCGAGTCGGCACGCGCCGTTCTGGCGGGGGCCAATCATCACCGCCCTTCCAGGGGGGCTGTGCCCGGCGAGCCAATGGGCAGGGGCGTTACTGAGGGCTGGCTGGGCGGGGCAGCCGCCCGCCCCGCTGCCGGTTCGCCGCGGCGGGCAGGGGAAGGTGCGGGCGCCGTCCCGGGGGCATCAGTGGGGCGGGCGGGGGCAGCGCCGCAGTAGGCGGCGTGTTTGTCCCTCGGCTCCGGTCCCCAGGCTGGCGCCGCCCGCACCCGCGGGCTCTGCNGGGGTCCCGGCCCGTGAGCTTGCGGATGTTCTCGTCCACGTGCTTGAGGCTCTCCTTGGCTTTCTCCAGCTGCTCCTGCAGCGCGCGCACCGCCACCGCCATCCCGCCCGCCGCGCGGCCTGGATGGGCCCCGCGCGAGGCCCCTCTGGGAAACGGGGGGAGCAGGCCCCGCCCAGCC
>VXAU01003241.1:178020-194208 GCA_013399695.1 Formicarius rufipectus | reverse complement strand
GGCGAGTCGGCACGCGCCGTTCTGGCGGGGGCCAATCATCACCGCCCTTCCAGGGGGGCTGTGCCCGGCGAGCCAATGGGCAGGGGCGTTACTGAGGGCTGGCTGGGCGGGGCAGCCGCCCGCCCCGCTGCCGGTTCGCCGCGGCGGGCAGGGGAAGGTGCGGGCGCCGTCCCGGGGGCATCAGTGGGGCGGGCGGGGGCAGCGCCGCAGTAGGCGGCGTGTTTGTCCCTCGGCTCCGGTCCCCAGGCTGGCGCCGCCCGCACCCGCGGGCTCTGCAGATCCATAACGCGGGGGCCCCGTTCCCGGCGCTTCGCCGGCGAGCAGGAGCGGCCCGGAGCTCCCGCGGTGTCCGGGCCCGTCCGGAAGAGGCGGCAGCGGGGGCGATGGCGGACGAGGCGCTGTTCCTGCTGCTGCACAGCGAGATGGTGGCGGGGCTGTACCGCGCCGCCGAGCAGGGCGAAGGGGTGAGTGCGGCCGGGGCCGGGGCCGCGCAGTGGCCGCCCGGCAGCGGGCGAGGCTGACGCGGCGCGTTGTGTGTTGCAGGAGAACGGACGCTGCACCACCAAGCTGGAGAGCATGGGCTTCCGCGTCGGGCAGGGGCTCATCGAGAGGTGAGTCCCCGGCAGCGCTCAGGGCAGGCGCTGCGCCTTCTTGGGGCTTCTCTGCTTGCCCGTAGAACACCTGCCGCGGCCGGGCGTATCCCCCAGCTCGCTGCTGTGAGTGGGCAGATTGAGGGGGATGCTGAAGTTGTGTTCATCCTCTCAGCAGCTGCTCTGGCATGTTTTTTGGCATCCCATTCCTGGGGGCACCTGTGTTTGAGTATCACGAGACGGCTTTGGATTACGCATTTGCTTAGTGCTTCCCGTTATGAAAACTGGCTCAGGCTATAAGGTTACTTTTAATACTTAGGTTCATCTTTAATTCTACTTTGTGTAGGCTTCTGCATGTTTCCTACTTCTGGTATGTTTTATGATCTTATTCTCTTCCTGATTTATTTCTTAAACATACCGAGCTCGTTGCCCCCTGGTTTGATCAGGCCCTTTGGGGACCCGCGACGCAACTTCAGCACCCTTGGTTTGTGGGGAGACCCTTGATCATGCTTTCATTGAATAAAGCGGTGCTTAAGTGCCAGACAAAAACCTCAAGGAGGACAAAGACAGAGAAATCTGAAATAATCAAGAGAGATGTCCCCTTTTGAAAAACCAGGAACAAGTTTTATGTGGTTGTTCCTGTGTGTTAGAGCTCTTTTGCATATTTGATGGATTCCTTCCAAGAAGTAGTGTGTGAGCATTTTGTTTATCTTTTATTTAGATATTTATTTGAAGATAAAGCTGATGGAACGCTTTGCATCTTTGTGTACATTAGTTTTCTTTTAATAATCATGGAATTGAAACAATTTATTCTGCTGTCACGTTGTGGGTATTAAAATAATACTGTGTTGCTCATAAAATGCTTCAAGAATGCAGTGATGCTAGAATGATACAGTACAGTGGTTAGAAAACTAATTTCTATAACAGTTTCAAAAATTATGTTGCATGGTACCATTTTTTAAAATTTATTTTTCTGTTGATTTGGTCAAGTTCTGTGTGCCATCATTATTGATATATTTCTCACTTATCTCTTAGGTTTACAAAAGATACTGCCAGGTTCAAGGATGAACTAGATATTATGAAGTTCATTTGCAAAGATTTTTGGACAACTGTATTCAAAAAACAAATAGATAACCTAAGGACTAATCATCAGGTACTAATGCTGTAGAATAAGACAACTTACAATATCAGTAAGTTTGGAGTTGCTAGAGCATTTTTTTTTCTTAGTCTGGAATTAATTACCTGATAAAAAACTCAAAATGTTCCTGATTTCTTTTGTTTAAAAAGCAGGTTTTTGTAATATTCATGTTAGCATGTAGCTTCAGAATACAATGTAATGATTGCTTGTGATGTCTTCATTGGCATCCTGTTTGAAAAGAGTAAATGCTTTGAATTTCATATGCACGGTTGCAGAGGGGAGTAGTGGTTACAGATGATTAACATTTAAACCAGAACTTTCTTATGTGTCTTTAAATGTTAGTAGAAAACTAGCTTTTTTAACATCTATTTAAATAGAATAGTTGCCTTGAAGTAATTTTTTTATTTTGAAGAATATTTACAGTTTTCAGAAGGTGAGACAGGTCACTCTAATGAACATACTTGTGTAAGAAACAGCTGAAAAAATTCTCAAGTTTGCATGTTGGTGATGTTGCACTGTATCCATGTTCTTACCTATATCAACAATTACAGTTCTTAAGCAAGATCAAAATAATTTAAGGGGCCATTTTACTGGTGTAAAAAACCTTTTTCCTATTGCAGACTTAGTTTTCTTATGGCCATTTTCCTATTGTGTCAAAATAGGAAGAACAGGATTTGCACAAGGACTGTGCCAAATAAAATAGGTTTAATTTTTCAGAATTTAACAGATAATAATCACCTTAGAAACCTGTCTTTTTAATTCAAAGAAAGCTGCAGTATTGAGCTTAATATCTTAATTGTATATGCAGCCTTCATTTAAGTTCAAGGGTTAAGAAATTCCAAAGCAGCACAGTCACTAATAAAGAAATTAAAATGACAAGTGTAGATAAATCTATACTGTGTTCATACTTTATTAAACAGCTTATTTATTGGTAATAACATTATTGTTGCACAAAATTGTAATGTAGAAGACACCAGATTGTCTGCTGGGTGTTACCTGTACTGCTATTGAGGAAGACAATTCTCACTGAATGTGAGAATAAGTGAATTGCATACCTGATGAAGATTGAGTTTTAAATGTAAAAATCATGCATTTGATAACTTGATAAATTTAATAATGTGATAAAAAACATTATTTGATATATTACCAAAGACTGTCTAGTATGGGACTATTTTTTAGGGTTAACTGATCATATTATCTAGGGGGTTTGTTATAAACTCACAACTTTTGGTTTGATGTTCCTTGTAAATAAATAATACAATTTAAACTTAAATCACATATACCTTAATCCAGAGTTTTTCAGCCTAAGAAAAAAATAAAACCAAAGAAGATAGACAAGATTTATCTACAAATCAAATCCATTCACATAAAATGTTGATACTAAGTTACTGCACATTCAGCTAAAGAATCCAGGGGTTTTTTTCTTCTTTTTAAACAGGGTATTTATGTCCTTCAGGACAATAAATTTCGTCTCTTGACACAAATGTCTGCAGGAAAGCAGTATTTGGAACACGCACCAAAGGTACCCTTCAATTTTATATGTGGGGTCTACCAGTTTGAATTACCCTGATCAATGAATAATAACAACTTTAAATTTTGTAATTGTCTGGATACAAACTCTGCAAAAGGGGAACTAAAGATAAATCTTCAGAACCTGTGTGCTTTTCAGAAATGCACCGTGTTTTAGAACTGTGGATTTGATTTATGCAAGAAAGGGTCATTGTTGCTGTGGAACTTGCTGCTGTTGTGTTTCAGTTACTTGGTGGTGGAAGCTTGTGCACCACTCTCTGCTGCTGTTGCACAAATTCTCTTTGGAAAGCATGTGCTTTGAGAAGCTTTTTTAAAATTTCTGAAACACATTTGAAAGATTCTGGTACAGAGAACAAGCCTTTGAAATGAGATGATAGCAATATTCAGAAAAGATCTTCCACCCATTAAAACCAGTTTTGAGTGCAGATGCTGAATTAGGGAAATAGTTCATGTAAGTAACATCAATGCCTCTGCAGAACCTCGTAGAGCACTTTGGTTTAGGTGGGTGTAAGAAATGGAACATTCAGTACTATTTTATGGTTTCTTAATTGTCACAATTACTGGCTACTGTCCTTGGGGCTGCTTTTTTGGTTTTTTTTTTGGGGTTTGGGGAGATGTTTTTTCTGTCTTGCACCATATATTTTAAATATCTGCAAGCCTTAGTAGTCTATAATGTGGCAAGAATTGTCTCGGAAAGCATTGTTTCTCCTTCACTGACTTAAATGCCAGTTGCTAATTTCAGCCAAGTCTTGGGAATATTGTTCTAAGAAAATTAAGTTCCTAAAGGTTTAATGGAAATAGAAGCAAGTAACTCAAAATAGTGCCTCTAACAAGAACAATTTGTGTTTTGAACTCTGCTCTACCAAATACTGAAGCTTTCATCTATTAGAGCTCTGATTAAGCCTCTCCAGCATGGTAGAAAAACCTCCATGGCTTTGTATAGTCTTAAGTACTAAGTCTTGGTCTTGAGTTCTAATTAAGTACTTACTGAGTACTTATTTTCAATCTTTATCTGCAAGCTTCAGCCTTTACACTTATTAAAGAGCAACTTTATATTTAGTATTTAGCATTTACCTGTGGACTAATCAGAGGAGGCCTATCGAATCTTGGAATAAAGAGTATTGTAACAGCTGAAGTTTCATCAATGCCTGCATGTAAGTAGTTTTTGGAGTATTCAATTACTAGTTCACTTTGTAACTTTCCATACTCACTTCATCGCTGTATAAGCGTTTATCAGAGTGGGATTAGTTTGAAGCTGCTGGGCTATAGGAATCCATATGAACTTCAGGATATGGCTTGCCACTAAATGCTTCAGTATTTAAAAAATATGACAAGAGGATAAACCTCCATAATGTTGAGTGGAAAGCAAAACTAAGTTGTATTTACATTTGGAAGCATCAAATGCTTAAGGATGTATGTCCAGAAGGCTGTTTGAGTAAGTGAAGACCTTTCTCTACAGGAGTCATTGCAAAACTGAAGACCATTGTAACTACCTAAGCTGCTTGATTAAAAATTTTCCACAAATTTTACATTTGGCTAACCTAACTTCTGTGATGTAGGAATGGATTAATTTGCAGAAAAAGAGAAAAGAACAAAAAAGCTGGAGTTAAAATTTAAAAGCTAAATTTGAATAATAGCTCAATTGCTTAAAAGTAACCATAAGGTTGAAATGTTCCTTACTATTTCTTTTAAAAAAATTATTACAAGAAAATAGTTACTTAGATAAATAACTGTAATGGTAATGATGTGATCTAACTTTGCTTTTTTTGCAGGTAAATTTCAGGTGATGATACAGAAGATGTAGAGCACATTCAAATTGGATATCTACGTTAAAAAGCCGTTGTGTATGGATTCAGTACCTTGGCTCAGTCTTGTATATAACTTGTACATTATAGCAGTGTGCAGCACAATTCCAAAATATATAATAAATGGTCACTGAAATAACACTATTCTTGTATTTCTTTCGGTATGAAATTTATTCTACACCACGTGATAAAAACTGTACACTCAGAAGTTTTCAGCAAAATATTTCAATTACCAAAAGAGCATGTCTGGAAGACCAGAGGCACAGTTTGAGAACAGAGTAAAAACCTGACCAAATCTAAACTGGGATAAGAAACTAATATGTTTGTTGCCAAATGTGAATGCCAGACTCCTACCTTTCCCAGTTTACTGTGAACCACAAGGCAGTGATTGCCTTTTGTATTCTCTGAGGGAGCCATTAGCATGAAGGCAGGGGCACGTGGCATGTAGGTATGGTGCAGTAGAAAAGAGAACTTATTTCTACATAGTTAAACAGCTTCTCCTACCTCCCTAGAATTAGCAGCTGGGTTTTTTTGTATCAGAAAGATTTTACACATAAGGTTATCTATACTGGCCAAAGAAGGAAATTTGTTCTAGCTTGTTGTGCATAAACTTAATGTACTTGTTTATAATTGCTAGCTACAGATCACTTCCATAATGACTGTGTGCAGGAAGATGATTAGGCCTGAACGTAGCTATAAAGACATCACCAAGACTCTTGAGGACACTGGGTTTGCTAGGTACTACTTGTTACAATATTTGCATAAAAATGCATATCTTGCTGTAGGTTAAGCATGAAAATACCTTGTCAGAACTTCTAATGAATTTTGCTGTAAGACTTTTCTGTTGGCAGGTTCTGGCCTTGTATACTTACTTTCAAATGCATTACAGTAGAAATGGTGTTTATTCAGAAGTGTGATAATACCTTGTGTAATGATTCAGTTTCTCTTTTTGAGACTGGTAAATAACAGACTAATTAGAAAAGCTCACCTGTCAAAATGGCACCTTTGATACACTTTTCCCAACACAGAAGGTAGTTGTGTATGTTGTACAGTTTCATGGTGGGCAAGAACAGTGGAAACTGTTCTTCCCTAAGTCCTAGGAAAGGTCTGAAGCTTATAATGGATCAAGTCTTCCCTTGAAAGCTGTCACAAGCTGGCAAGCTAGAGATTATAAATGTGATAACCAGGGGTTTATTATACTTGTGCTTAACATGTGACCAAGTTCTGATCTTTTCCGGTACTGTGAATCCTAGTCCAGATTAGTTGTAACTGAATAACTTAACAGTTCTTGGAAACAAGTAGAGCAGAATTTGAACCAGCAGAATGGTGTCCCATTTCTTACAGAACTAGCAGAGGTGAAAGCAACTACAATAATATGGTACTCAGTGCGGATTTACAGTTTGATTGAAAACACTGGGTTCCTATACTGGTAGTTTAGAGAAAGGTGGTAGTTGTTGTTCACCTTTGTAGCATGTTTGGAGTTGTAGGAGTAGAGAATTAGCTAAGTAGTACTCTTGCCTTTCATGGGTTTTTCAGTTGCTAACTCATTCTGCTTTCAACATGCTGAAAATACTACTGAAGAGACTAGAAATAATTTGCACTGTATGTTGTCTAGATGGACATTTCAGTGTCATCACATTAAGGGATCTACAGTGGGGATCATCATGGCATCATCGTGTACAGAATCTGTTATGTGCATATCCAGAAGTAACACTAGGTTACTGTAATTAATTTTGATTTTTCACGTGAGAGTTCCAGAACAGAAAGTGCCAATCATTCAAAGACATATTAAAGATGTACCAATAACCAGTTAGGGCTAGTGATTATTTTTAATAGCGAGGGGAGAGACTTAAATTCTACAATACCCAGAAAGCAGATGTCATTTAATGATGTATATTTAGTTTGCTGCTATGAGCTGAAATCATAGTTCCTTTAGATGGATTTCTAATTGTTGAAGATAATCATTGAACTAGAGGGAGTCTTGTATGTACCAAGCAGACGCTGATCCTCTTGACAAAACACTCCATGTTAAATAAATATGTAAATAAGTGAGCTAGTGTATTTATCAGGATAACCATACAGAAAATAAATTTGTTCATTTTGTTAATAAATGCTTCTATTAAAAGCATTGAATAAAGATGTGTAATTTTCACTGGTTTCTGCAACTGTTTACTAAAAGTAGTATTACTGGTAAGGAAGTAGTAATATTTACATTGTACTAAAACAACTGTTTCAGTAACATACTGCTTACAGTTGACCTGCTTAGCAGTGCTTAAGCTCAGGCACCAAAACTTGAAAACACCTTTAGCCCTAGCGGTACAGATTTCTATACTAAGGCTGCTGTTAAATAGTACAGACTGAGGAAAACCACAATGTTTAAGAACAATCTTTAAAATCCTTTAGTTTTATTTTTAAAAGACCTCAATAGGTCTGTTAGAAAAAGAAAAATCATTTACAATGTAACCTCAGACTTTGCCTCATAGCAGTGTCCACAGGATTACTCAGATGGTAGAAATTTCTAACCAATAATGAAGTTTACAAAAACAGGAGCTTGACAGATGATGCCACACTTCATTTACCTTTTTGTGTTGGTGGTATCGGAGATGACAACCTCATGCTAAAGTTCAGCTTAAGGTAATCATAGCTCTTCCAAATGCACTAGGGCGAGGGTGTTCTGAAAGGACTGTAAGTACTTCAGGTCTGAACAGTGAACTGTCTTTGTGAACTCTGGTAATCCTGTTTGTACTATGTCAACACAGAACACTGGATATTCTTGAAATGGCCTAGGAAGGCTCATCAGCCAGGTCACGTTGATCGAAGTACCTAGTTGGATGAAGTGGAATATGGTAAGAAACCTCTAGTGCAACATACTCCTTACCTGGACTTGTCAGATCCCTTGCTTTCTAGTTCTTTTACTGTTTGTATTATAGCTTTTTAGTTCAGGGGACTCATCAGAGGAAAGGAATAAGCTTCCTTTACTCTTAGGTTACCTTAAATCCTTTTAGCTAAGTATTTTTGCTACATTTGCCCAGGGTGCTTGCATTAACTTTCACTTTTAAAAGAACCTTGGTTCGGACAAGTAATCGCATACTTATGCTAGACACACATTACCGTTTTAGGTATATAAGTTGCATTACCTGCTAACTAAGCAGATTATCAAGTTCAGAGCTGATATTTGTTCTTCATTCTTGTTCTCCTGAAAAACAGATAAATATCAGAACAGTTCTTTTGTTATCTGTGTCAAATAGAAAACCTGTTACATGCCATGTTGTGTATATTTGTAGTCTTCATTCTCAAGCAAACTTAGGCAACGTTTGCTTGACAATGAAGTTAATAATTGAGACTAAAGCTAATTACAAAGACTTCAAGAATTGAAAAAATCTGCTAAATTCACCAAGTTTTTTGCACAATGCTAAAATAATCTTACCTCTAGTACCCTGACTTCTGAACATCGTCTTGCCAGCTGTCGAATAAGGGAGTGAGCTTCAGGTAGCAAAGGCTTTTCAAGACATGCCAACAATGCATAAAGCCACCTACCCTGTGAGGATTCCAGTAACAAAGTTTTAATTATAAGCATTTCCTTGAAGATTCAATCTGTTACTGTAATATAGAGAAGGACTGGAGTGTGTAGGTCTCAAAACAAAATTGCATTTAAGTGCTACATCCTGTAATTGAAATTCTAAAACCAAATTAGACACCACACAGTAGAGAGTTTTGTGCCTCTGGATAAGATTATGAGCAGTACTCCTGGGTTTCCTGGTATTTTTTTGAATGCTGACCAAGATATAAATTAATACAGCTTACACGGTTACAGTCTGAGAAAAGGATTATTTTAGTAATATCTAAAGATTATTACTTGGGTATTAATTTTTAACTTCCCAATCTGTGGAAAAACATTCCTGAACAGTGAACATACCAAGTCAGATTTTTGTGAAATTAGTGATTAGATCTGCTCGAAGATTTGTACCACTGTGAAAACATGGCCTTTGTGTTTTACTTTATAGAATTCTACTGCATTCTTACGAACATAATTTCTGCTACCAGTCTAACTTCTTAATTTAATTCCAGTGTCTAGTGGCTTTCATTATGGGATCAAACTGAAAGTCAATGTGCTTATTCTCTGTAACATATTGCTTAAAAAGAAAACAGGCCTACAGAAAAGGACAGAACATGAAAGGCCTTACAGTCAGTGAAAAATAGTGAAACTATGTTGAGCATCATATATGTAATTCTTAATTACTCTCTTGCTTTGTGGTACTGTAGGTGATGAAATGCATCCACCAAGGTAGACATGGTGCCATTACACAGCTAGTCAGTCTAGTTGTGGCCAAACTCTGTGCCAATGTACTCTGTCAATCAGGATTTCATAGTAGGTTTGGTTTGTGATCACACTAATGCAGCTAAGCTTTCTGGTCTGTGCTGCATGTGGAAAGATTAAATATGTCTTTGCCAGCACACTGTCACACACCTCCAAACTAAAATGGTGCTGTTGGTAAATAGTGTGCAGCACCCTGATAGCTGCTGCAGTCTGACCCTCTGTTCCCTCCAATGTCAATACTCATCAAGCCTTGTGGCTTAACTTAGTATGGGGAGTGATAAAAAGAGGAGCAATTTTGGCAGTACGTGTTAGGTCTGTATCTGTTGTTTTGTAATTAGCCTCCCAAAAAGTTCTAGTTTTAATATCTAAACAAGAAAGTTTTGAAAGCAGTGGTTATAGTCATCTAGAGACTTCTTTAGAAATTAATAGAAAACTATAAACAATTTATCCTTTGTTTAATGTATTCATGTGCAAGTAGTTAGAATAAATTAAAAATTACCAGTTCTGGAGTAAATTTTTTCTCTCCAAACCAGCTTATCAGGTATTCTAAGACACTGGTTACTGTTGCCTTCAAAAGAGGAACAGAAAGAGACAATACAATACCTGCAATGTTTTGTTTTATTGTCCTTCTACCTGAAGGACTTTATTATATAAAAAGTATTTCTACCCCGCTGTGATACTGCGTGGTATTTATTCCAGGCTGAGGTTACATATAAAGTAAGCATTAAAGCTCCACTTCCTGCAAAGAACTTTATATAAAATGAAGTAATTTTCTATGTTAACAAAAAGTTATGGATAAGTAGCTATAGATTAGGAAAGTGAGATCACACTGACTCATTGTTTCTATATAAAGATGACTAGTGGGAAACCTTTCATAGGTTTCTGTAGCTGAATTTTAGTAGGAGGGGGGGGCTTCCAAAATGGTTTCTGTTAGAAGCTGCTAGAAGCTTCCCCCTGTCCTGTGGAGCCAGTAATAGCCAGGTCCATGAGAGACTTCCTGCTGGTGGCCAAAGTTGAGCGAATTAAGAATCAGTCACACCTCTGTGATAACATATTTAAGAATTTAGGAGTGTTGTGCAGTTGGAAATTCCAGCCATGGGATAACAATGCAGAGAGAAACCAAGGTCAGAGCAGGAGGAGGAGAAGGAGAGACCCCATGCTGGAGCAGGGAGGGGGGAAGGACTCAAAGCTATGCCCCCCTGCAGCCTATGGAGAAAGCTGTTACCCGCTGGGAGGCCAGGATGGAGCAAGATCCTGCAAGAGACTTGTGGCCATGACTCATGGAGAAGGAGACCCACACTGGAGCAGGTTTTTCCCCCAGTGGAAGTGTTGACTGGGGGGTGGACTCACGTTGGAGAAGTCTATCAAGGACTGTCTCCTGTGGGAGGGGCTCCATGGGAGGGGGGGAAGGACTCAGAGCTGTGGCTTCCCTGCAGCCCGTGGTGCAGCCTGTGGTGGAGCAGCTGTCCCCCTGCAGCCCATGGAGGACCATTGGGTGCACAGACCCAACTGCACCCCATGGCTGACTCGTAAGATAGCAGACTAAGATGAACTGGGGTAGATTTCATATTGTTGTTGGCTAGACTTCGCAAACGAAGATTTTGGGATACGCCTGTGCAATGGATTTTTTAGGTGAGGCACAGTGTGCGCGGAACTGGCCCCAGATTTCATTTTAGCAATGGCAGAAACAACAACCAACTGCAAATGTCTCGTTCCTTGTTCCCTTGAACTGCTGGAAGGAGGGAGGAGTGGGAGGAGAAAAGTGTTTTTAAAATTGATTTCTTTCTTTTTAGTTCTTATCTTGGTAGTAATAAAATTAAGTATTTTAGTCACCCTGAGCTTGTTTTTCCATTATCTCTTAGCTGTTTTTTTTTTTCCCTTTTCTCCTTTTACTTTCCCTCTAGGAAAGGGGGGGCGGGCCCAGAGGTTTGGGTGGACACTGGGTAAAAACTGCTACAGAAACATAGTAAAGGAAAGTGTGATTCCATTAGCCTGATAATCTACATAAAGGTTCACAATCAAGTTGAAGGACAGCACTTAAAACGCTAAATGAGAAATCTTAAAACATTGCCAGGCACGTATTGAGGCATTCAGCAAAAATTCAAACACTAAATGTTCTACAGAGAAATTGCGACAACAAAATACTCTCAGAATTAGTAATGGAAAATGCTCCCTAGTAAAGTTATTTGTACTTGAATGTGAGATAACAATTACATGTTTTCCTTCTAAGTGTACAATAAACAGAAGTTGTAATAAACAACTGCCCACTCTAGGCACAGAAAAATAGATAACGACTTCTGCAACAGATAGAATTACATAGTGACGTTGCTTACATCAGTATTTCTCATGTTCTAAGAGGTAGGCTTACCTGGTTCATCCTGCTTACAATACTTAGCAAAGGGGGAAAACCCACCTGAAAAACATCAGGTTGGAAAATGGAAACATTATTATAAACATTTTTGTTCTAATTTAGAACATACTAAGATTTTAAGGTGATATTCAGACACTTCTAGTGATTTGAAAGTCTGGTCAGAGTTTTTTTAAAAACTATTAAAAAATACCTTAAAATGAGTTGAAGATATGGTCCAGTCAAATTTGGCATCCGTTTCACTGTTATTTTTTAAAAGTTCTGTTTTTTCAAAATAATGCAGTGAAGGGCACGTATGAGGTGGGTAATCACGTATCACTATGCAATGTAACACCAAAGCAGACTATGCAGAAAGCTTTCCATTCCATTCAGTGAGCAACAAAGCAGTGCACTTTAGCTGGTAACAGATAAAAGAACTCTTCAGCTTTTTAACTGAAGAGGTAGACTTGTTCTCTGCTTAGTTTCTGCTTAAAAGGAACAAAAAATGGGACTTTGGACTCGCCAGAGAGCCTACTTTCTATTTTGCACAAAGTGGTAATAAAAAGTAGGATTGTTTCTGGCAGTTAGTCTACAAATTAACAGCTGAAAACTAGATGTAAGTCCTATACTCACCTTCATGTAATCAATTCCTATATTTTCATTATCAGATAGTGCATCTATTTCTGAATATATTCTTTCACCCAGGCAGAACTTCTTCCAGCCTTCTTCATCCTCTGATTTTGGCTGAAGTTAAAAACAAGAAAAAAGAAAACTGTGTTAGTATTGCTATCTTGGAGACATCGGAGAAAAGAATTAACAATATTCCTAAATTGTTGCATGAAACCATAAAGCAAGATTAACCATGGATTTAATAACTGGGAAAACAAACCATGTGGCACTGTTACGAATTCTACTCACCATAATAACATTGCTGTCCAAATGTTGAGACCGCCAGTGATTTCTGTGCTTGTTCAGGCTCTGAGTAATTAAAACAAAGCCAAATCACAGTTTAACTCTGCAGTTATTTCATCCTAGCCATAAGTGCTCTTCATTATTCTTAAAAATGTATGAAAAGTATATTTTATGACCTTGTATAAATTTATAGCCAGCACTACTGGCTATTTCTCATGCCTCTTGGCAGAAATGTATTTAAGATGCTCATGCTGTGTTTTTGAAAGCAGTGTTAAAGCTGAAGAAATTTTGAAGTCGTCTACTGCATAAAATTGAGATAATAAGCTTTAATAGTATTCTAGACTTTTCCTGGTATAACAAACTTAAGAAAAAGCCCACTTTGATTTAATCCAAAACCACCCTTAAAGCCAAAATCTTATTTCCAATAGTGGTCTCTGTCTGTGCTGAAGGACTGTTTGAAAGAAGGCAAGTGTGCTTTCATAGCACATTTCTTCTACCTGATAGGGATACCATGTAAGACAAATTGGCCTGCTTGACAGTTTCCTGTAGAGAGATGTAAACGTTCTGAACAGAAGAAATTTGTCTCCCAATCCAATTGTCATTGTAGCCATATAAAAGAACGCTAAAAATGCTGTAAGTAACAGCAGCTGATGCAGTGTTTGGACACGTGAACTATGACACTCTTCTTAGGTTTTAAATACCTTTTAGGATAGTCTCTTAAAGTCACAGTGTTAATGCTGGCACAGGTAAATAATATAACCTGTGCATGAAAGAAATACAGTGAATATGTCAGTTTCCTTAGTTCTCCTAAAACCTGAGATTATGCCTTACATATAGCATGCAATGTGATCCCTCATAGGCTAGATCAGTTAAAGTTTACAATGTAGACGCAGTAGTACAGATCTCCACCTTCACTTTCTTCTTAACACATTACTTGTACCTGACGAACAGCTGAGAAATTGGCCACCTGCTGCTGCTGCCACTTGAGCGTTGGAGAGTATCCTTCAGGAGCAGGCTGACACCCAGAAATCTGAGAAGACACTGGCAATAATTATAATGTAAAGAGAGCTTTATAAGAAGAATCCTTAAGAACAAGAGAATCAGTAAATGTTTCCTGTCAGGTAAATAATATCCTTTATATCTTCATCTAAGAAAGGTCATTTCATGACCACACCCAAGACTGACTTAAGAGTTTGTAGCAGTCAGGATGGTCCCCGCTTGTGGGGGGTCAAGATAGGAACATTTATTCAATTACAAGATACAATATAAAGGTACAGCAAATTAATATTCATCTCAGGGGCTGGTTTTATGCTAAATATGGGAGGAGATATTACAACTAAGAGATTACAGTATGGTTGCTATGGAGGTCACTCAGGAATGCAAGGCCAGAAGAAACAAAGGCACTCTATACATAAAAGTTCATCTTGACCCAGGAGGAGTGTAGGTGTAGGCAGCTTTGGAGAGATCTGAAGCAACAGATGTCAGCAATCTGGGTCGAGCTTATCAGGCTTGCTATACTCCCAATACGTTTTCCCATGGTTTCTTTGACTTCCCAGTCAGCTCTCTTGCAGCCAAGACATTTCTGAATCCCACAAGAGTTCATTTAGAGAAAGTTTCTTCTGTCTGACTCTTCTCATATGTACATAAGAAGGAAAACTAAGTGCTGTAAATACGTTGTCAATATTTAACATCTTTCTTATTACAATTTTTCTGCCTTTAATCTCCCTGTTCATAAAAAGCAGGGTGCTGTTTCCTTATCTTGGACAGATGCTTTCAATCTCAGGCATCCTACTTGTCAAGATAGGAAGTTCAGGAAGACAGAAGACAAAACATCTTCTAGGAAATTAACTCTGACAGTTAAGCAGATATAAAATCTTTAAAGATTAGCATGAAAGAGTTATCAAAAAATATAAAATCTTTCTACAAGTGTTTAAGAATGCCACTACAGACAGACAGATGGAAGAGAATGGTCACAGAAGTTATGTGGCCATGTCAGTACCAGAAACTTTCTTTGAGCAATCTATTAGTGACATTTCAGATTATATAGAGAAAAGCAAACTTGGTCTCTTGAACTATTTGAAAGTAGATTAAAAACCAAGCTGGCAGGCCAATATGACAACAGAAAAGTCTGCTTGGGCAGTAAGGAAAAATTCCAATAAAATACTGTGTCAAAAAGGAAAAAATAGTGCTAGAATTTCATCTAGCTTCAGTAAAGCTCAGCTGAACTTAGTACCCTTACCCTAGATATAAATTTAAATCCAAAGAAATCCATGGAGAAAACTTTCTTCTAAACTTTACATGGGTTAATTTAATTTTATGATTAAATCTTATAAAATTTAATGCACCATTTGATTTCCTCAGATAGTAAAATAGTCTATTACGTATCCTATGGTATGGACATTATCAATTTAATCAGTTATAAAGACTGCTGTTAACCAGCAGTTGATCAGATGTTGCTACAAACTCAGACATTTAATTCCGTAGATGCTTTTAAATTCCAGTAGTGCTATTTTTTTATGCGAACAACTCCCTAAAATTAGTACAAACTGTATATACATTGTATATACAATGTATATTGTATACATTATTGTACACATATATATTGTACACACATATATACATATATATACATTGTATATACAATGTATATACATTGTTCCACTTTATTTTTCCCCTCTCAAAATCTGTAAAAGCTCTCAAACTTACTGAAATATTTACTGTCTGCTTCTTTTTCAATTTTCTGGGGTCTATTTTTGCCACGACCACATCAGGACATCGAGCTGCTTCAATCCTACAAAATAAAATCAAGTGGCTGCATTTTTTCTCTTCTGCAAAGGGTGGATAAATGCCAGATGTCTTGTAACAGATGGATATATGTCGGATGTTTCTGAAATACTCCTAGAATCATAGAAAGTAGGAGTTAGAAGGGACCCATGAGCATCAAGTCCAACTCCTGGCCCTGCGCAGAGCACCTCAAGAATCACATCGTGTGCCTGAGAGCCTTGTCCAAATGCTTCTTGAGCTGTCAGGCTCCGTGCTGTGACCTCTTCCCTGGGGAGCCTGTTCCAGTGCCCGACCACCTCCAGGGAGTGGGGAGAAAATCCAACCTAAATCCAAACCTTTCCCCGATATGCAACCTAAACCTCCCTTGACTCAGCTTCACGCCTTTTCCTCGGGTCCTGTCACCGGTCACTCAAGCGGGGAGACGGGAACCTGCCCCTCCTGCAGGTGTGAGACACCGATCTGCCGCCGAAGGGCAGCGCCGCTCGGCCCAGGCAGCACCGGCGGGGAGGTGACGGACCCGCCCCGGCCCATCCGCCCCGCCACTCACTGGACGCGCTTCAGATACTCTTGGGGCGTCCTGGGAGGCACCGTGGGGTCGAAGTCCTCTGCCAGGTCCCAGTCGTCCACGGGCAGCAGCCGCGGCATCAGCTCCTCCACGGTCGACTCCATGGCCCCACCGACCGACCGATTGCCTTGCGCAGCTCTCGCGAGAGCGGCGGCGCGAACCGGGGGGCGGGGCCGGGAGCGGCCGGGGCGGTGTGGGT
>VXAU01003241.1:71515-174182 GCA_013399695.1 Formicarius rufipectus | reverse complement strand
GGCCGGCGCGGGGGGAGCGGCCGGCGGGAGCGCCGTGCTGGGCCGCGGGTGCCGGCGCTCGGGCACGGCCTTTGCGCGGCCGCCGCCGTGCCGGGGGTAAAGGGCGGCTCGGGCCGGCGGCGGCTGCGGTGCTCCTGTGCCGGAGCTGTGCTGTAGCCGCGGCGTTATGCCGCTCACAGGGGTGCCCTGAGGTATAAGTAAAGCTACACAAAATGCAGGCCCTGCTGCGTTTGAGTATGCGTTTCGTTTTTAGTTTATGCGGTTTGTCTCATACTCTGGTTGTTAGAAAATAAAGTCCGCCGTAAGAGGAGTGGGAGAGCAGGTTTGGAGGATGATTGAGTAGTGAAAATGCTATTCTGACAACTTGAAGTTGCTTTAGATCACTATTTAGCCATTCTCCTCATGTATTTGAGTTCCTCCTTGCAACTGAAATAGATTTGTATCTAATATGTGATTTGGGCATAAAAGAATAATTCAAGGTTTAATGTTTATCTCTTTTACAAGATTGTTAGTGCATAATAAACTGAAAACAGGTGGATGTTAAGAAAAGTGTTCAATGAACTATTACTGGTTTAGTGGTACTTAAACACATAGCCATATGAGGGACTCAGGTCCATCTATGCTATAAACTCTTAGAATACTATAAAGAGAAAAGTTTTGGTTTTGTTTGTGTGTGCTTCCAAGCATTAGTGGATATTGTTTTGGGGATCTTCTGCATTGGGACTCATTTACCTGGGATGTATAAATTTCTAAAGGTGCTGGAAGTCAACCAGTGACACTGTGTAATCCAAGTGTGGCTTCAGTGACACAGACTGGGATTGTCGTGGTGCAGGGATGCAGGGTATATTCACCCTTAGCTGTAGGAGGTCTGGCTTGCTTAAGCCTCCCTAAGCAAGCCAGAAAGGACTGCTGGTTTTGTCTGGATATACTAATTAGCAGCAAAGGTAAAACAGTGACACCCCAACATGGGAGCTGTTGATTTCAGCTGTTCTGAAAATCCCTTTTCTGAGGTGGGCAATATGTGTTTTTTTGACATTTGGGTGTTTGAAGTTTGGTGTGTAGCCTGTAGGTTAGGAGGGTTTGCTGTTCTTATATAATGTACATCTCCATACCTATCCCAGAAAATGTGCCTGTGTAGCTATAAAAAAGGTACTGAAAGTAACTTGTCAGACCAAGAGTTACACATTTGATGAATGATGAAATAGATAAGCATTATGGGCTCTTGAAAAAGAAAAGGATGGAGAAAAAAATAATTGTTAACAGATTTTGCCTTCTGAATAGGAAATGTATGCTTTACTAGAAAGTAACAGTATTTAACTCAAATCCAACAAGTCGTTTGTTGTATGTATACGCATATTAATAGTCACTGCACACTGTTGCTTGAACATTGCCCTCTAAGGAGCAATAACTCAGTAGTAAAAGTAATGTCTGTGTGAAGCCATTTCAAACATTGCTGGAGTAAAATGGAGAGAAAACAGTTTGAAGTCCAGTACAGAAAGTGCGAGTTCACATTGCAGTGTTTGGACCTGGAGTTGGTGTTGGTGGACTCTAGCCGATGCCAATGAATGGCTGAAATTGCCTTTAAGTTGCAATTTTCTGTGTCATGTCAGGAGCTGATTTTTAAAAGGAGAGATTATTCAGTTTGTGATTATAGCTGAGATTGTTGCCTCATGCAGGTTCTTGAACCAGTACCCCATTTTTCAGGGGTAATGCTCCTTCACCTTTACAAACCACTGATGGATTTTGATGTGTTAAGAGATAAATTTCTTAAATTCTGTATCCTCTTCAAATACCAGGCTGTATTACCTGAAATAACTTCTATCTCAGATCTCTATGTAGTAATTATAACTGCCGGATATTCTCTCCCTTTGTTTTTTCTCAGTTTTCCCCTCTGCCCAATGGCCTTGGAGTAATTTGAGTAAAAGTGGTGGTGGAAGAGCTCTTATGCACAAAGTCCCACATGCTCCCTGCATTGCAATTGCCATGGCATGTCTAGATAGGAACTGATTTGCACCTAGTATCATAAGACATGCCCATTAAAATGTTGACAGCTGATTATTTCCTAAAGATGTTAACTGTGAAATGTGGTGCTTCTCTTTATGTATTTTGTTAATCTATTTTCTTAAAAGTCAGCCTTAGAATAAAACCATTAAGTTAAACTACAGGTTAAAATAACTTGAAAAGTTTTTAACTGTCATAGAAACTAAAAGTACAGTGCCATTATAGTTTTGGTAAATAGAGGTAGGTTTTGATAAATGGAGGATTTCTAGGAGTCTTCCATAGCGTATTGTAATGGCAGGGCTAAAAATGTCAGTGTGCTTGTGAGAATTCCTGATTTAAACCCCAATTCAGGAGGATTCCAGTGTTCTTAATAGCTGTTCATTAACTTAGTACAGTCCAAATGGAGACTTAGTAGCACTTCTACTTTCTCTTAGGTGGTTCATATAGACCTCTACAGTAAAGTCTTATTTATTAAGCAGTATGAGTTAACAAATCTTAGTTCCTGGAAAAACCTGTGCTATATGTACTATAAAAGGTACTGTGAAGCATGCAGCAGATACTCAAGAACAGTGTGTATATAGCTGAGGGTTTTTTTTCTTGGTGGGGAGAGAGTGCATTCCTTGATGGCTTTCAAGGTTGTTGCATCCTAGGAGTCTTAATTTCTTTTTGTTTCCCCTTAGAATTCTGCCTGCTGCTTTTAGGGTTTGGGAAACACTACTCAATGTTTTATTGATTGTAACTCAATTTCAGTATTTGAATGAGTGAGTGACTGTCACTGAGTGCATTTAGTATTTAGTGGTTAAAAATGTTTGTATTTCAATATTCTACTAATGGTTATCTTTTTATTTTAGTGATAAACAGAGAAGCTGACCATGACAACCTTCCTGGAATTTATCCAGCAGAATGAGGACAGAGATGGAGTTAGATTCAGCTGGAATGTTTGGCCTTCAAGTCGTCTTGAAGCTACACGAATGGTCGTCCCTGTGGCTGCCCTCTTCACGCCACTGAAGGAACGGCCAGAGTTGCCTCCTATTCAGTATGAGCCAGTTTTGTGCAGTAGGACCACATGTCGAGCTGTTCTGAATCCCTTATGGTAAATCTAATGCATATGTTATTCCAGCATTTTGCCTTAAAATCCTAAGAATAGTGCTAGTTGGACTGTGCAAAAGATTGGGTGTATGCAAGTTCAAGTACTCCTCACTTGAGTACGCAGCTCAAACTTAGAGACCTTAGAAGGTTCTACACCTAGATTTGCCTAGGTAGCATATATGCTTAAGATATAACTTTCATTTGAGAAGCCATTTCAATGTACTTAATTATTGATTAGGCATGTTGTTTTTCTGTAACTATACATCTTGCATTTTGCCTCTAGAAAATGACTTGTGGTAAAAAGTTACAGTACTGTATATTCTGAACTGTTAGGCCCTGATACAATTTAATTTCAAAGTGAAATAAACTGTCTTTATTAGTCACCTAAGTTCCATTTTAGACCAAAGCAGGTTAGCTGGTTTAGTTTACCAAAACAAAATGTGATAGACAGACAGATAGAAAACATCAGAAGTAGGCATGAGGGATGGTGAAAAGCTGTTTAAGCTAAAGGGTGATATTGGCACAAGCTCAAATAATTGTGGGCTAGTCATGAATAAGTTTTAGGTTGGAAGCAGAGCAGATGTTTCATATGTCATTCCCGTCACAGAAGTATGGAAAAGAAACCGAAAACTTTCTAAGTTGGAGTTTAATAGGCATGGGAAAGGTGCTGAGTGACTTCTCCACGGACACCCCCTTGTTGTCGGGGAGAAGCTTGTGTGCCCTTACTCAGTTGTGAGCTGTGCTGGCGATGGTTTATGCCTCTGGTAGGGTTTCCCATGCTGGTCAGGTCTCAAATGAAGGGTCAGACAAAGTGTGTCCTCGGGCAGGATGGGCTCGCCAGCCTTCCGGCAACCATCCTAGGAGTAGGACAACTCTTAACTCCAAACCCGGGCAGATGGAGCTCGCTTAGCCCTGTCAGGCCATCTGTCTAAGAGAAGGATACTCTACCAAACCTACATCCTGAGGACCTCGCTGTCATCGTCCAAGCTTGCTAGGCCCTGGCAGATGAACCTCAGGAGTAAAGGGTGGGGCCAGTTCTGTGTGCACTGTGCCTCACCTAAAAGAACCATTGCGCAGGCTTGAGGGATTCACCCACATTTGCAAAGCCCTGCAGCGACAGGCGAGGGACAAAACAGCAGGTGGTGTTATGGTGCACTGGGAGCCGCAGACCCAACCCTGCATGCAGGCGGTTCAGTACATTGGTCGCTCAGGACTGACCCTGGAGATGACAGTCTTGTTCGTCAGCATCCTGAATGACCAAGCAGCCTTTTTCAAGGAGAGCACTGCTTGCTCCACATGGAGAGGGGCCTAGAAAAGGTGGCTTAACCAAAGCTCATCTCCACCCTTCACCCAGTTGGCTATCTCGCATCGGCCTTATCAGCCAACACTGTGCTTGCAGCAGGCGTGGGTAGAGCCCTCCCAAATCTTTGTTCGCGAAGTCTAGCCATGATGATGAGATGTGATGTAAAAGATCCTGTAGAACAAATTCAGTTTTATGAAGGACTTGTTCCTGCTTGGGAGAAAAGACAGTTTTGAAACATACAAAATTGTATTTCAGTATTAAACACAGTGTCTGATTATGCTGGAAGTCAGACTTAGTTGAAATTAACTTTTCCAGAAACATTATCTTTTTTTGAGGGCTGGAAATTAATGAAAAGAAAAAGTTGTAAAGGGTCAGTGAGATTCCTGACATTACAGCAAGCTGTGTACATTTTTCCTGTATTGTGTGTGCAAGTCACAACTGGATTTTTTTTTTTTTTTATGAAGGCTGATTAGAGACTCAGTATGGAGGGATCTTTTGAACCCTATATGGCACTTTGACTTAGATAATTTGCAGCTCCTGAATATGTAAATAATGTGATAGCAATAGAGCTGTGTTGTATTTACAGCATACTGGAACTTACCTCTAGGTCTAATGATATTTTAAAAGATTTCTACTCTTGTAGATAGGAGATGATGTGATAGCAGGAAGTGAACCTTGAGAACTATGAAGTTTCCTTTACCTTAAGAGAAGGACTTTGTTAAGACTTCTCTATGGTATGAAGATACAATTTGCATTTTTTTACTACACGAATACTAATAAAAATGTAGACAAAAGGAAGTAATTTCATCAACTGAAAAAAAGTTATTGTCGTTATAGAGATATCTGTAATGTTGGGACCTGGGTTTTTTAGGGCATAATGTAAATTCATATAAATTCAGCTAATAGAGGTAGGAAAAGATGAACAAAGTAGGGAGAATTAAAAAGATGTGCTGTAACCATGAAGAAAGTCTCTAATATGGAAGCTGGGTATTTTTTTCTCCCTGAACACAATAGTTTGCCTGATACGTCTGTGTAAGACCACACTTGTTTTGAGTTTGTAATATGGGTATTTGTTCAGTGTGTTTTTGAAACACTGAAAGAGATGTATTCTAGGGACATTGGAGGAAAATGAATTGTTCATGCTGTATAAACTTTAATTATTGTATTTTTATAGCCAAGTGGATTATCGAGCAAAACTCTGGGCTTGCAACTTCTGTTACCAGAGAAATCAGGTAAGAAAATGAAACATTTCAGCATATAGAGAACACTTTTATAAGGAAAAATGTGACTCTTGATTTTTCAAATTATAGTTGCAAACTGAAATTGACAGCAAGAGTAGGAATATGCAACCATACCTTCAGGCATTGCATCTGTAAGCATCTGTTGCAAAGTAGTCCATATGTATTTTTTTGCATTTTTAGAAGTTCTGATCTTTTGTGTGTAATTTCTATGTTTTTATTTGCAGTTTCCTCCTACCTACGCTGGCATATCTGAAATGAATCAGCCAGCTGAACTGTTACCTCAGTTCTCCAGCATTGAATATGTAGTACAGGTAAAATCGTAAAATAAATTCTTTAGCATCTATAGCCTTGCAGTATATAAAAAGAATTAATTTAAATTTTATTTCTTCACTGCATTTTATTGACTGTGAGTATATATGTGCTTGTTAGTAGATTGAACATTTATGCCACCAGTTGGAAAAGGAAAACATTTTATAAGAACACTAGGATGGCTAATACAATTAGCTTAAAAAAAAGAAAAAGGTTTATTCTAAAGGTGATATTTCTGTTAGGCCTGTTTCTCTGCAAGGAGTTTAATTTGTGTTTGTGCTGGGAGTCTGCTCACTGCTGTTGGTTGCTCAAGCAATTTCAGTTCAAATTTGACTGACTGTTGATTCACTTCTCATTAATCGTCTGAATTGAAGTTTGTATTTGGATGATTGCTAGTTAGTTTTAAGGCTAGCTGGTTTACAGACAACAGATAATACATATACAGTTCAGGTGTGTAAACTTTAATATTTGTCCTTTTTTAGCATAGAGGTTACTTGAATAGAAATAAAAAATGGACCTAAATTGCAAACATTTGCAATTGCAGTTTTGTAATTTCTAAATTCCAGTTTTGAGGATTAAAATTTGTAAGACTTCAGTGAGGCAGATCATAATTTGAATTCTCAACTGAAGTCTTACAAACTTTAATCAAAAAATGAGTCAACACTGAATGGAATCTGTACTTTTTGCCAATTCTTGCAATGCAGAGTAAATGGGATGTTTGCTCATAGTACAACAAAACAATTTTGGATAGAGTAAAAAGAACTGATGATCTCTAGAGTAAAATTAGAGGTGAAATGCCATGGATTCAGTTTGGAGTATTCTATAATTGTGAATAGCTTCATTTGGAGCAATAAAAGCTCATTGTAATTGGCACATGCTTCAAAACTGTCATGATATCCAGAAAGGATTTTTGGTTTTCTTCTGTAGTAAGCGTTTATTTTTGGTGCAGAGTTCATTATAGTAGGGATTTTGTTCCTAATCCTGATAACTAATTGAGAGGTATATAAGTTAGATGAAACATTTACATTATTGATAAGATTAAAATTAAAACTTTTACAAAATATACTTTACTTGTTCATTTTTGGTCCTGTAAATGTTACAAGATTTGTTTTTCATGTGATTGTAATTGTGTTTCTTAAAGCGTGGTCCTCAGATGCCGCTGATATTTCTTTATGTTGTGGACACGTGCATGGAAGATGAAGACTTGCAGGCTCTGAAGGAATCCATGCAAATGTCACTTAGTCTTCTGCCACCAACAGCGTTAGTAGGTCTCATTACCTTTGGCCGAATGGTGCAAGTTCATGAGCTTGGTTGTGAAGGAATTTCCAAAAGCTATGTCTTCAGAGGAACTAAGGACCTATCTGCAAAACAACTTCAGGTAATGCTCAGAAGCAAACAAAAAGAAATCATCAAGGCGATGATGACGAAATAGTCTGTAAACAAATTTTGTAATAAAATCTTATGTCTTTGACTACAGGAAATGCTAGGACTTACAAAAGTAGCTGTTTCACAAGTTGGTCGGGGTCCTCAAGTGCAGCAGCCGCCACCTTCTAACAGGTAATCTACTTAAACCATCTCAAACGCATACCTTGACTGCACTGATTTACTGGAAAACCAGTGTTTTTTGACAATGAAAACAATCAGCTCAATGGGTAATAGTAAAATTATCAGGATGATAATTTGGAAGTGTTATGAGAGGCATGCTATAGATACATAAATATTGATGCTTCTGTTGGTTGGTGTGCTGCAAAGTGTTAATAGCTTATTTAGTGCCACTTTATTTGGATATCCAGTTATGCCTTTCCTTTTACTCCCTCTTCTGCTCCTCTTCCTCCCCTTCTGTCTCTCATTTGGAAATTGCAGCCTGGTGTTTAATTTTCCTGCGTATTCCACTATGACATAGAAGAAATTTATGAAATTACAGAAGACAGTTTTCCTGTTTCTGTTCTCCAAAAAAATAGCTACATTTGTATACTGCCTGCAATAGCATGGAAGATGTTTTATAGGTGAACTTTTCTCCTGGTCTTTGATTTTCACTGAAGTAGTGAAACTTCAGTTTCTTTTAGAGTCTCATAGGTAGTCACGTGCTCTATTCTTTTGACTAGATAGGGTTCTCTCTGGACAGTGGAGGTATCTCTCAGCAAGTTTTAGTTTTACAAGCTCTTTGGTGAACTTCTTAAGCTGAGTGTGCATGTAGTGATTCCAAACTGTGTTACCTTGGTGAGGCAAAGACACTGCTCTGAACTCAGACTAGAATCTAGAATTAGACACTGGTAGTATACATCTAATATATTACATCATAAACAACTGATTAAAATGTTTATTTAACAGTTTAAATCTAAATCAGTTCCATGTAATTCTAAGCTATGTATTTGTTTCCAGATTTTTGCAACCTGTGCAGAAAATTGATATGAATCTTACTGATCTTTTGGGTGAACTGCAACGGGATCCTTGGCCTGTTCCACAAGGAAAACGACCCTTACGTTCTTCTGGAGTGGCTCTTTCTATAGCTGTAGGACTCCTTGAGGTAATAGCTTTAACTACAGCTGTGCTATTATGTGGATAATTTTCTTGCAGAAGAGCTGCCACAATCAACATGTAAAAATCTTAGTAACTGATGTGTGTTATAATAAAGTTTGTAGGATGATCTGATGGATATCATCCCTTACATACATAGAATATGGTAGACATCTTCACATTTTAATAAGGCAAAATTGAGACTTTGAATTAATGACACATTTAAGTTTTGAAAAAATGGAGTTAACATTAGAATCCTATCAGTGTGATAAATCCCCATATAGCTATTTATTTTGTTCAATTTATAGCAAAACCTGATGGTTTCATTTGTTTTTTATTTCCCTTAGTGCACTTTTCCCAATACTGGTGCACGTATAATGATGTTCATTGGAGGCCCAGCTACGCAGGGACCTGGCATGGTTGTGGGAGATGAATTGAAGTTACCCATAAGATCATGGCATGACATTGAAAAAGACAATGCAAAATATGTTAAAAAGGGTACTAAGGTAAGAGATGATTACGGGTGGTATTGCATACATCTTAGCAGTAAATGAACATTCAAATTGCGTGGCGCCGTACAATCCTGTTAGTAGTAGCAAATGTGTACAGGGATGGGAATTGTGTGGTTTTGTTAACCTGGGTCTGAATAGTCGTGTGTCTTAGGAATGTCTTCAGAAATTTCGTTATATTGAGGTAGGACTGTTCTAGCTCTCATTAAAGTTTTTTGGAATGTTTCTCTGGTCAGAAAAAATTTATGTGACTAAGTGGTATATCTAGTGTAAGGCTGCTTCTAAGACAGCTGCTCAACTCTGTAGTTGGTAGAGGGTTAGGCTGTAGATTTTTAAACTCAAATTTTTATCTACATTTTATCTAAAAATGTGTGTTTGGACCGGTGAACTGCTTCCAAAACCTGTTGAATTACTGATTATAATGGGAACTTAAACAGTTAGCTCAGTTGTACGCACCTGTCATTATAGTCACTTGAGCTTGGAATGGTAAATTCAGTTCTGTGTTGGATCTAGTACTAAATGCAAATTTAAAAAATACACAGATCAAAGTAATTTTTTTGATTAAATAGCAACCACTTCTCTCTCTAGTGTGAGTCAGGCTCCTGGCTTATCAGAAAGAAAACGCCAAGTGTCGAAAATTCCAGTCTTCATTGCGCAGGCTTATCCCAAAATCTTCGTTCGCAAAGTCTAACCAACAACAACAACAGTTTTAACTAACGAGAAAATACACTTTTCTGTGAACAAAATCTGATAATGTTTTAATAAAACTCTTGGTGTTTAGGATTTAATATGAAGATCAGGAGAGTTCACGTTGTAAATTGCTATTAACTGTATTTTCATCTTGAATTTAGCATTTTGAAGCCCTGGCTAATCGGGCTGCAACAAATGGCCACGTTATTGACATATATGCATGTGCATTGGATCAAACTGGTTTGCTGGAGATGAAGTGTTGTCCCAACTACACTGGGTATGTGTCTATTAATTTTTAAGTATATGAAGATGTAGTGTTTTTAAATTGTTTACCAGGAACCTTTTACAAAAAATTATCTGTTATTAAAAAAAAAAGGCACAACACACTGATGTACTGAGATGATTGCATTTTTACTGGAATTTTTGAATTTCTCAGCCTCTGGCAAATTTGTCACTACAACTGTGGGTTTAATAAGAGGGCAGGTAGCTGCTTTTTCTTTAAAATGATCTGTTTGAGGCTTAAATAACATGGTTTTCTTTTAAACAAACAGTTTATCATACACACTGTTTCTATTTTTGAATGTGTGTATATGTAAGCTGCAGGTTTCAGTAAAGATAAGACCGTCATCCTTTATTTTCTTGCTCTCAGAGCGGTACAAAACCCTATGTTATTCTTTCTGTCTTGTTTATGTTGTTCTTTTATATGCAAGTTCTAGTCTTTCTCGTGAAACCACTCCTCTATTTTCTGTCACTGTCGATAAGACCCCTACCGTTGCTATTATGTAGTTCTGCAGTTTGGTGTAGCTTTTCACTCTTGCTTGCGTGTCAAATACCTCATTAATTTTGTAAATCCTGTCAAGTCTTCCTCCATATTTTTTTCAAATATTGTCTTTCTTTTTCTTAAAGCCTATTCTACACTTACAGTACTTCATCTTTTCTAGTATAGACATCTGCTTTATGCACTCTTTGAGTTTTAGTTCAGACTTCTGTATTCAGTCTGGATTCTTGTGCCTAACTCACTCCTCTGGCTCATTACTATTAGCTTGGTCAGTATGAAATGCAGGTAAAATTAAATAAAGCATCTTTGCTTATTAGTTTAGTTACTGTTATATTTGAGTGACAGGCCTTCTTAGTTGTCTGTCAATATCTTAATGTAACAGGATTCTAAGCACATGTTACATATCTAGGCATACCAAGAATCAGTGAGAGGTGTAGCTGTAGGTTGTGACGAGCATGCCACTGAATTTCAGGCCAGCTTGGTCATGCTAATCTCTGCTGGATTGTTTCTTTCCAGAGATATGTGCATAGACCTAACTTGGGAGTTTTCACTGCTCAGGATCTTTATGTTTAAATTTATGATTTTACTTGCATATTTGACACCTATTCCTTTTCTGCATGAAACTCAAGCTGTGCTTTTTCTGTATACTGTGGTGTAACTTTCTGTCTGCTCTCTGACTCATCCTGTTTCCACTCTTCCAACAAAACTAGCCTTAATTTAAAGTTTGTCTATTTCTCCTATTTTCTTTTTGGTTACATCCTGCATGCAGGGAGGAATTTCTGATTCTGCCCATCTTCTGTTTTTGAGTATCCACCTAAAAACTTCTTTTGGGTGTAATGTTTAATCTATTGATGTATTTTACTAATAGGGTTTAATTAATATTTTTGGGTGAATGAAAATAATATCTTCCATAACTGTTTTCTAAATGCAGTGTATGATACTTCCTGGTAAGTGGCAAATGTTGCAGTTACGTTCACAGAATATTGCTAAGCATAAAAATAAGTCATGATTCTTGAGCATAGATTTAAGCCTGAAATAATGAGTAAACTACATAATATAGTTTGTAATAATAAATGTTAGAAATGTGCTGACTTTTCATGACACGGTTTTGAGACATCCGTACTGTTGAAGTCTAGTGCAGTAATTTCCCAGTGAAAGATTTTGTTACATGCTATAATCCTAGTGACTTTAAGATGCGTAGGGCAAGAAGCTCACTTAAAAATTTCATCCCTAACATTGTAGCAAAATACTAATGTAATATTAGTCTATTTTAAGAAGGCATAAAGGTGCCTCACAATGAACTGTCTTCAGTTTTAGTATTATTAGAAATAAGCTATATATATCCCATGTGCTAAATTACTGCATGATAAGTAATTATTTTAACTCAAGGGTTTTGTTTGTTTTGATGTTGTCTAGAGGCTACATGGTAATGGGAGACTCCTTCAATACATCTTTATTCAAACAAACCTTTCAGAGAGTATTCACTAAAGATATACAAGGACAATTTAAAATGGGATTTGGTGGCACATTAGAAATAAAGGTAAGCATACAAAAATTCAGCATTAGTGAAAATTTGGAATAGTATGACTACAAACTCTGGAATCTTTGGCCTTTTATGGAATTTCTAGGTAAATGCTAAACAGATGTGTTAAGGCTGTCTTGGATATAGCTGTTCACTGCCTAGCTATCTTCTTCCAGTCTGCGATTCTGTAAATCTGAGTTAGGTATAGTGGTAATCCCTTCTCATCCTTCAGTGACAACTAAAAGAGAGACTAAACTAAAATCAGCATCTCTGTTAGAAACTCAGAATGCTGTGTGCTTAGATTTTTATGTCAGCAGTGAGTTTCTTGGTTTTAGGTCTAGCTTCTCTACGTAGTCCAGGACAGATTTCCCTTCATTTTCCATCTTTCTCAGAATCCACTCTGGCACTTGAACAATGCTCATTTTCACCTCCACCCTGTGAGAAGCTTCAAATTGAATATAGGTTCAGGTACTGTCTTCCGTGATGTTCCTTGCAAAATATTGCAATCTTAACTTGTAGAAGAATATGAGGTTATTTTAATTTTTGGTAAAATGTAGATTTAAACTTAAATTTTTGCTACTAGGACAAACAGTTGAACCTTCTTTTTTGTATACCTATTCATGTGAAATTTTTTTGAAGATCTTGGAAAATGTAAAAAGGGAGCCTCAGTTCTAGAGGGATGTACAAATTGTTTCAGACCAGAAAATGACTTTGGAAGAATGTAAATAACTGGGTATTATTTTTAGCTACATATGTTTAGGAGATAAACACATTGTGGGATGGGTCTAGGCTTGTCTTACCAGTCTTCAGTCTTAATCTTATCTTGTGAATATTTGAATGAGTTGGTTAGAAAAGAGACATTACTCAGTATATTTTATAGGCTCTAGTGTTTATAAATAAAGCTGTTTTTCTCCATGTTTGTGCTGTTGTTTCAGGTGTACTAATTAGTGCAGCAAACAAATGTAATTAAGTGTAGAAAGTAAGCACTTGGAAATTTTAAGTGTATGAAGCGTTATTTTATCTATAAACTTTCCTAAAGGTATCAATAATCTGATATGCATTGAGATTTTAATTATCTAATGACAAAAGAAGACTGAATTCTTTAGCATGGCATATTCATGTATATTTTTATTCTAAATATGAAGACTTCAAGAGAAGTAAAGATTTCTGGAGCGATTGGACCCTGTGTCTCTCTCAACTCTAAAGGACCATGTGTCTCAGAAAACGTAAGTAAACTTCACTGCAAATGAAGGAAATATCCTACTGTAGTAAAACAGAATTTAAGATTTTTGGATTTGAAGAGAGGGTGAAACTTTTCCATTAATGGAACAAATACTGTTTGCTTTTTATCAATTTTAAATTCAATGCATGGAAGCTCACATTGCTTGATCAGATTCAAGTTGTGTTATACCTTGCAGATTCCTTGTTATTTGTATAGATTTTTCCACTTGTTTAGATTATTTAGATTTGATTGCTTTAAAATTATTACACGAAAGTTATGTGCTGATGTAGCAGAAACCAAATAGAGAGTGACTTAACATGCTTTATTGTTAAAATCAGAATTCTGTCCTTTTATTCAAAGTGGACCATAAAAATACATTTTTTAAAAAGACATGAGAGAACAGGAGGACACAAGACTGTGGAAACACCCCCTTTATCTCGATTTTGTCTTTCCATTTCTGTAGCTGTTTCTCCTAATGCAGATTTAATTGGTGGATTGGAAGATCCAACTATTGCAGACTCCTGAAGTAGCAGCTTTAGGTTATACTAGATGTAAACTATTGTTTATTTTCTTATCAGATAGTATTATTGACATCTGATTACTAATAAAAAACGATTTATGCAAGTAACCAAAATTTCTTCCATTTGATAAGTCTCACTTTTGTTCCTAACAATCTGCACAGCAGAGCACTTTCCACTATGAAAATGCTCACAAATGACCTGCTTTAATCACTTTTTCATTCCTTAAATTTTCCTTGTATTTATGATTACATCTTTGTGAATTAAAAATATCAATATAATCAGCATTTTTTTTCTTAGTGATATGGTACAGATTTTTTTTATTTCATTGCCTGAAGGGACCACATATATTACAATATAACTTAAAAAACCCAAGAAACAATTAAATTACATCTCCTTATTAGAGCTACATATCTGTTTCACAGGAGATAATTGGAAGTTCAGTTGTGAATTCATGCCTATTCTGTCATTCTTTTGCCTTGCAATTATGTCATGATAAATTTCTATTCCAAACTCCTTTTGTTGAAATTAATCTGAATTAAAAATGTTGAGGTAAAACAGGAATAAAAAGAGAATGCATGCGGCTCACTTCACTGGTAACTGGACAGTGCCTGTAACTGTAATGGTTTTAAATAAGCACAAGCACAGTGACAATATTGCCAGGATAATTTTCCTTGAATATTTTATTCAGTTTCACTGTGTCCATTGTTGATGATGCATTATTTTACCTGGCTTTGCTGGATATTTTTGTTCCTTTGATGCAAAAAAGGAATTGTCAGTTGAAATAGGTCACTCTCCGTATACAGTTGCCTTGTTGGTTATTACAGACTATGTAACTACATACAGTGTGCTGTGTAAGCTCTCTACATGGTAAAGTTTTACTGCTGTGCCTTAGGAGAGTTATTCCTCTTAGGTGTGCTTCTTGCCTCTTATCTTGGGACTGTTTAAGCAGAGTATGGTACTTTTGCCTGTTTCTGACTTGCTTTTTCATTTTTTTCTAATGCCAACTCCTTGTTTTTCCAACATTTTAAAACAACTATTTTTTAGGGTTTTTTTAATTATGCCTTCATCCAGTGCTACCGTTGTTTTGCAAGAGGGTGTGAAAAGGTGACAGAGTGAGCAGGAAGAAAGCTTCTGGCAGAGTAGTTGTAAACAGTTCCCTATAATGGCTAGATGCTGTAATTCACAAACAAGGAAATAATTCTGTTTTGTAAAAGTGTTGTAAAATCTTTCTGCAGGAGATTGGAACAGGAGGCACTTGTCAGTGGAAGATTTGTGGTCTTAATCCTACTACAACACTTGCACTGTACTTTGAGGTGGTAAACCAGGTAATAAATACTTGTCTAGTTGTCTGTTAAACACAGTAATTTTATTTTATATAACTTTTGAAGCCTATATTTTTGTGTGGTTTCCCCAAGCACAGTAGCTGGGATACAAATGATGCTGCCATTTTGTGTTGTCGAAGTTTAGAGATGGACACTAACTGCTTAAGGATGAGCTAACCTTCTTGAATAAGATAATGAGAACCAAAGAACTCTGCAGATCTTGGATAGAGCTCATAATCTTTTTAACTCAAATTTTTCCTTTCAGAGTGTTACTTATTAAATGTATTTCAGTTGCATTATATGAAAATACTATCTGTGTATTTAAACATGCTTTTCAGTATTTCCCTGATGTTTTAGTTATGAGGTAATTACTTGATAGTGTTATAATGTATGCTTTAATTGCACAGTATTTCCAAGTAAAGATTGGTGTCATTGAAATGCCTCAGGAGCATATAGCCTGGTTTCCTGTTTCACTGAGGGACTACTAGAAAAGGGGATGTAACCATGAGGAGCCAATGTGCCACTCCTCCTCATACTTTTTCTTCTTCTAAATATTTGAAACTCAGAAACTGTGTGAGCTGGCTGTAGTTTCTGTATATTTAGTATGCTGTATTTCATAGTCTGTTATCTGTGCAAAGGTTTGAAAACTTGGACTTACCTTAACCATTTTTCATTTTATTTTTTGCATATTTATTTTGGTCTCACTTTATTAGTAGTTCTAAAACCAGCCTAGTCATGGTGTGTGATAATTGATTTCAACTCTCCTTCTCTCTTGAATTACTTACCTGGTTGGTGTGTAAACTTAACTGACCAGATACTGACCAGAGTTTTGATATTTCAGTTTCCACCTGGATGCCAGTCTTTGCTTTGATGGCACTTTTAGAGATTCATTATTCAACATTTTAGACTAGTATCAGTTTTCTTGTTGTGTAATTCTAGGTGTTCAAATAGAATGTAATGAAATCAAAAGTTGTAAAGCCTCTTGGAAAATGTCTCTCTATGAGTATGTGGAAGGAGAGAGCAATGGTTGCTTTAAGGATATCTGGTGGAGACAGCAACTGCTTCTAACATCCCTTAACAATCTCCAAGTTTATTAGACATATTTAGGAAAGACATTCAACATAATCAAGGCATTTATATAACTTGGGCTGCCCATTTCAAAGAATTTTACGATTTTCTAGTAATTAGTTATACATTTTCAAGTTGAACTGCAAAGTCTTGAGATTCCCCTTAATTTAATTTTTTTCCTCCTGTACTTAGCACAATGCCCCTATTCCTCAAGGAGGACGTGGTGCAATCCAGTTTGTGACTCAGTACCAGCATTCCAGCGGACAGAGACGTATCAGAGTGACCACAGTTGCCAGAAAGTATGTTTTACTTGTGATGAATTGTTTTTGAAAAATCAGGAGATACATATGTATACATATATATGCCATTTATTCCGTAAATTTTATAACCAATCTCTTACTCTGGGATGTGCAGTGCCACAGGTGACAAAGGCATGAGCATACCTTTGAGGCAGTTACCTCTCTTACTCTGTGAGCTGTTTCTTCTCTGAGAGGTTGCAGTGGCTGTATAATGATGTTATGGGAGTGCTCTTACGTAATGCAACTGGTTTTAGGTAAAGGGGAAGCTTTGAGTGAAATCCTGTGGCTTAAACTGAGGAGATGGTTGGACTTAGGAATGGTAGCAATCACTTCATAACTTGAGAGGATTAGCTGCAGCTCTGGGGGATGTGAATACGTATTCTTCAATGGGTAACCTGTATCTTCAGTTTCCTTGATTCACCGTTTTAGGAAGTGATTTTTATTATTATGAAGACATTTTCATTTAAGCTGAAGGAGAGAATTGCATTGTTAATTCAATGGAAAATTCAGTTTATAGAAAAAAAGAAGCATTGCCCTAACTGTTGATATGACTATGTTGTTAACATATGTTAGTTGTATTAGTAACATCTTCGTGACTGATAAAAGGTTGAATTAATAGTTCACCTTGTGAACTGAGCAAGCATGGTGCACAAGAAAGTTTCTACTATGGGAATACATGCTAAGTTTCATGGATGATGTTTCCTGTAACTTACCTTTCAAAATGTAATTTTTAAAAAATAGAATAGATGTTCTTAGTGGCATTATATGTTATTTCAGTGATTGCATGGCATTTGTACAAATAAAGGTCATTTCTAATAAGAAAACCTGAGAGGCTGCATGTTTATATCCAGCAGATTTTTTTGAACTTCAGCATGAGTTTGTCAAACTGCTAAAACTGCTTTCTTTGCCTTAATTTTGAAGGCATGTTTTGAAGTTGGACATCTTTCCTTTTGCTGTGATGAAAATCCTTGTATTTTTCTTTTGCAGCTGGGCAGATGCACAGACCCAGATTCAAAACATTGCTGCATCTTTTGACCAGGAAGCTGCTGCAATTCTCATGGCTAGACTGGCAGTGTACAGGGCAGAGACAGAGGAAGGGCCTGATGTGCTTAGGTGGCTGGACAGACAACTTATACGACTGGTAAAAAGAGCTGTATTGAAAGAGTCAGATTGGTTTCTTGTTTGCAGACATGTAATTCTTAGATTACTAGTGTTCAGTTATTCTTTAAAAATAAAACCAAAAAATGAACTGAATGCCTCATTTCCATCTGAGGGTATGCAGAATTAACTAAGATTTTCTATTTTAAAGGAGAAAAAGAGCAGGTGTGTTTTCAGTTGATTTATTAATGTTTCTTCAACATGTGGTAATTACAAGCAATTATGAGAAATTATAGCATGAGATTTGCAGAAATCAAAGCTTTCTCTGCTTTCTGCTGCTTATAATGATATTGTAGTTTATTTTTAGGGAAAAAAAGAAAAGGGAGACAAAGTATCTAGAAAACCACATAGAATTTTTTTATTGTCAAATATTCAATTTTCTGTTTTGCTTTTTTATTTATTTTGCTTTTTACTTGTGAGGAAGTAGTTATTAATTTGATTTAAAACATATTCTTTGGGGCTTTTTAATCATCTAACTGAGCTTAGTGATTTTTAGAGGGAAAAAAACCCATTAAAGCTTGTATGTAAGAATCTGTCCTTTTTAAGAAGAGAACTTATGTCAGTCTTTTTGCTAGGTTTCAGTTTGTTTACAAAGGTGAAAGCACTATAAGTCATGTGTCTGATAAAATCGAACTTAGAGTAATGGCATGACCAAGCAAGTATGTTTCTTAATTTAGATAATTTTTTTTTTTTTTTACTCCAGTGTCAGAAATTTGGAGAATATCACAAGGATGATCCAAACTCTTTCAGATTTTCAGAAACCTTTTCACTTTACCCGCAGGTGAGTTTGTATATAGGAAGGTTGGTTTGTAAGTGATGGAAGGAGAATGCTTAGTGAAGAAAAGAGGCTCTGTAGCACAGAGTAAAGCATTATACTGGATAGCAGAACGAACAGATCCCCTACCCTCCAGCTACTTTGTGGAATGTGGCATTAGGCACATCACTTCTGTTGTCTGTGCTGCTGTGTCCCCTTTTGTCCTCTGGCCTTAAACTTCATCTGTGTATGTTTTTTGTTTCTCCTGTAACTAAATCCTCATCTTACCTGAACTTTAATTCATATAATGGCACTTTTTAAGAGTAGTTATAATCAAGAAATTAAGAAAACCTAAGGAAATGTATGGGTTTACTTTGTTGTTTCTTTCCCATATTATTTATGATATCACAAAAGAAACACTCCACTGTGAAGTGAACTTGACCTTGGCTATATTAAACTTTGAATAATTTCTTTGCTGTTAATCTAGTGTAATAAATTACTTCATTCTCATAGCTCCAGATATGTCACTTTGTGACTCTTCACAGACTTCTATAATGTTTCTATTTGACTTATCTGCCTGTCTGTCCTAAGGTTGTGAAGGGATTGTTTCAGCATGTGGAGAATTTGGTTCAGCAATGAGAGGATATACTTCTTCTGTTTTACTACTAAAGTTCAACTTTGCTGTGGTTAATGTTCCTTTTTCTGTACACGTTATAACTTACTTTGTACCAGGACAACAGCTTCCTTCACAGGAACAGAAGAACTTAGAGTAAAGAAAGGATTTGACAATATTCAGTCATACTATTTATCAGCTAGTACTGCAGAAGAAGAAATATTAAATTTTTCTCTTAATTTAAAGCTGCTTTGTAGGTTTATCCATTCTGATACCTCTCTTACTGTCATGAGAGTATATGAAAACTGGCAAAGCTGCATATACAAGTTAGAAATGTTAAAGGAGTTGAAATTCAATTTTGTTGTGGCATCAGTCTCATGTAGTTTGCGGAAAACAGTTCTCTTCTTGTACAGCTCTTACCTGTGAGGGTTCAAACAAATGGTTTTTGTTTTGCAGTTTATGTTTCACTTGAGAAGATCTCCTTTCTTACAAGTTTTTAACAACAGTCCAGATGAGAGCTCATACTATCGTCATCATTTTATGCGTCAAGATCTAACTCAGTCACTTATCATGGTTCAGCCAATTCTTTATGCCTACTCTTTCAATGGACCTCCAGAGGTATCAGTAAATATAACTTCATAGTAGGTTAAGAGGTGCTATTTTGACAGAGGTGATTGTTTTCCTCACTGTTGCATGTTATAAAATTTTGGTTTATAATTTATTTTATAAGAAAGAATATTCATTTAATTTAGAACATACTTTGAACAAGTCATATCTCAGAATTCCCGTTATGTGTAGGTCTGACACAGAACCTTCCAGCTGACCTTGTCATACCACGTTATGTATAAACCTAAAATAGAAGGTTAATCTTCTAAGTTTTTGAAGTGTAAGATAGGAGACAACAAAAATCATCTGCCACAATGTAAAAGAGAGTGAGACCGTGAAACAAATACAATAGTAAAGGATCTTAGCAGGTTGGAATTCTGACTTCTGTTAGGATTTTTTTTTTTTTTAAGACTACTCATGGGGATGAGAAAAAGGCTTTTAAAGGTGGAGTTTAAATTAAATTAGTAAGGTGGTTTGTGAAGAGCAGCTCACAGGTGTAAAGTTGCTCTCCCATGTATGAAAGATATGTAGTCACATTGGTGATGCAAAGGAGAAATATGATTAAGCAGGAGCTGATGTATCACTGTAGAATGAGTAATATTTTTTCTGCTTATTAGGGTGGTTAATATTTTTGGTATCCCTAGCAATATTGATTCAGTTAAATCATAGGGTACTGACTGAATTAAACCATAGAGTGCCAATATGGTGTCACTACCCCTAAAAGGGTGAACTGAAACCTTAAATATTACATTAGATTTCATAAGTCATGGGTATTTACTGTATAGAATATTGGTGGATATAGAGGCACAGTAATAATAGCTGCAAGAACAAGACTAAAAAAAAACCCTGAACAACCCACAATCTCCAAATCTTACACTCAAATAACTGCTGATTCTTTATACATTGAAATACAATTCAAATTAATGACATTGTATAGGTAAATATGGAGGTACTTGAAAGACTGGAGAAGTGCATAATAATGAAAGGAGTTTCAAGTCTTGAATACATTTTTTATTACTTTCATGAAGTTATATATTCAGAATCAGGCTGGATAACTTCAGAATGAGATTGTGTGGGTTGCAGATGTGTGACATGAGAAGGAGCAAATATGGAGCTTTAGTAAGTGATTGAAAAAGTTCCTAAGATTCAGTAACTGATTTAAAAAGCTGGCAATGCCATCTGATTTCCCAATTCTGCATCAGTTGGTAATTTTATATTTATTTTTGAATCTTAGCCTGTTCTTCTGGATAGCAGCAGCATTTTACCAGATCGCATTCTCCTTATGGACACCTTTTTCCAAATCCTTATTTATCATGGAGAGGTAAGAGTTGTCATTGCTCACATAAATACTCTTTCAGTAGAAGTGCTACGTTATGGAAGTCTTGCTCCAGTTCTAATGCACCTCAGTGCTTGACCCTTTCATCTGCATGGCTGATAGCAGAGTCTCTGTTAATGTTTGTAGTTTTGTAGTGTGACATGCCTATACACAAATATCTAACATTACTTGATGTTTCAGGCCAGTTTCTTATACATGCCTATACACAGATATCTGACATTACTTGATGTTTCAGACCAGTTTCTTATGATGAGTTTAAGATGAACTAACTTCAATATGTAATTATTTGTTTTAGGTCAATATTTTTACTACTTTTGCAAGGTATTTTTCCTTGCCCCAACTCTTCACTCATTTATTTTAGACCTTTAAATTAGTTCTTCGGGGACAGGGAGTAAGAACACCAAGTTTTATACTCACCCATCATTTGCAGTGTCCTGAAGGAATTGAACTGCTTCTGGCAGTTAGGTAGACATTCCTTAGTAATGCAGCTGCTGCTTTTCACTACTTTGCAGCTGTAAATGTTTCACAAAGTTCAGAAAATACTACTCTGAATCATGTCCTCATGTCCTAGTAGCTGTACTGATAAAAGTATTTACTAAACTGTAACACTTCTTAAGCAGCAAAACGTTACAGCATTTTTGTAAGGTGCTGTCAATAAGCAGCAGGGGCGGGCTGCTTTGTGAGAGAAAGGGGACAGGAAACTGAGCATCACTGCATGACAGGCAGGGTCTTGCCACTGTACCTGAGCAAGGCAGGTAGAGCAGTTGTGGGCTGTAGCCAGGCTCAGCCTTCAGCCCTGATCACCACACAGGTCGATCAGAATGAGCCAGGAGTCAGGTATGTGGATGGATGTCAGACTGAGTAGGGTACATGACCAGGTACAAGTGTGGCTGCCATGTAGCTCAGGCAGGAGCCAGGAGTGAGACCCTCAGTTTAAAAGAAGCTGCCAAGCAGAGGAGGGAGGAACCCCTGCTGAGAGTCCCGCAAGGTCTTTCCTAAAAACAGCCTGTATCGGTGAGCTGTCCCCAAGCAGCCAGCTTCACTCCTGGAAAGTGGGGAGGTTACACTACAGGGGCTGAAAGATAAGTGTCAGTATAAATATTGATTTCTTATGTGTCATAGGCATTCTTATTAGAGAAGTGTAAATAGTATCTTTGACCTTCTAAACTAAGTATTTAGCATACAGAAGATGACAAAAAAGGAAAGGCAGATGGATAACAAAATGTGAAGAGTTTGAAAAAAAAATCTAGTGTGTTACTTGCACATCTTGGCTTTTAAAAATTAACTTGCGTACTACAGGGCAGAAAGGGGTGAGTGATAGAAAAGAGACCTGAAATGGCATACTCTCCTCAGAAAAGTCCTGTGTATCCTCTAAGAAAGATTGGTGAATCAGTTCTAAACTTCTTCCTTTCCCTGTCACCAGACCATAGCTCAGTGGCGTAAGTCAGGGTACCAAGATATGCCGGAATATGAGAATTTTCACCACTTGCTACAAGCTCCAGTAGACGATGCCCAAGAAATTCTCCATTCCAGATTTCCAATGCCCAGATACATTGATACAGAGCATGGAGGAAGCCAGGTATAGTGAAGTATATATTGTATCATCTAGGAAATGGTGTGTTAGTAATAACATGAGATTTTTTTTACTAGTAAACAAGCATTTTTGTGCTAAAATGTATATAAATTGCAAGTGAATGTTTTGAATCTTAAAGCTTTTACAGAGCCAGATACTTAATAGCAGCTTTTCCCCTAATTTGAGAATCCTGTTTGTTATAATTATTTTTATCATACTGACTTGGACTCTCAAATTCTTCGTGTAAGGTGTGTAAGACAGAAAAGACTACTTCTCTGGATCTCTGAACAAATACCAAAATTATTCTTTGTGTTATTTAAAAAAACCTTACTAATTGCTGTTTTGTTGATATTCTCATTTGCTTTGCTAGTGCTTAGAAAAGGACAAAAGCTTATTTTCAGCTGCATCAAAAAGTTGTTAGCAGGTCTGCATTATGACTGTAGAGTCCAGGGAGTAGCTTTATTTATAGAAGTGCTATTTGCAGTTCTGAATTAACTGTCTGCATCTCCTAATAACAGAAATGACATATTTCATACACATGCAACTTTTTTCTGAGTGCAGGAAAATTCTATTGGAGAGAATTAATTTATTGTTTTTGTTTTGTTTTTTAAAGGCTCGCTTCCTGCTTTCAAAAGTGAATCCCTCTCAAACGCATAACAATATGTATGCATGGGGACAGGTAAGTACAAATCTGAAGCTTGTATAGGATTTTCTTTTTCCTATTTCAGAAGTCAAGTGACACATTGCATACAAATAAGTAATAATGCCAAGTTTTGAAACGGAAGAAGTATGGTTTTGATCTAATGTAACTGAAATTACAAAAGTTAAGAAAATGGTTTTGTTTCTTCAGACGGAAATTATCTGGTTTGCTATTTTAAGCTTCTGTCAGGCTGCTTTCATGTCTAGCCAAATTTCTTAGACAGTGTCATCTTTAGAGTATGGGTTTGATGTTTGCCTGACAGAGCCCCTCCAAGGACTTTCCCTGAGACAGTTTTGCAAAGTCAAAAATAGATAGATCAGTGAGGCAACAGATACAAAGATTTGGAATAGTCATTGATAAATGCACTTGCTTCCTTAGCACTAAATATGTTAAGGGTAGCCTATTATTGATTAAGCTAGGTTTGCAATTTACAATTCCTTAAGCTTAACTTCATCAGTAATTAAGTTTGGTTTCATTGAGTGTTATCCACTAAATAGTAGAGGCACCAGAGGTGTTCCTGCTTGGGGGAGGAGAAAGGAGTAAGCCCATCAGCCTGTCTGAGAGGTAGGATTGTATTCTTGTCCACACCATGGAGGACTTAAAATACCCCTTTTATACCTCCTGTAGTCTAACAGGATTGGTTTCCTGTTGCTTCCATAAAAGATGTTAGGAGGGCAGCTGTTTGATGATTTTCATATTGGTGGGTGTTGTTTTTTCATATTTAAATGAGGGACAGTGAGGTTTTAGGTAGCTTGGGTTGGGCTAATCACATGAAAATGTGATTATGCAATCTGCTCTTGCTCTAGAGCAGAACCAACTCCTAGTAACTCCTTAGTATCATTTCCTTCTCCTCCCAGCTGAGCTATTAGTAAAGCTATTTGACCTTTGCCTGGTGGCCTCCTCTTCAGTCAGCATGTTGCAACCACATATTGTTATCTCCTTGGCCACCTATCTCACAGAGCCTTAGACTTCATCCCTATAAATATCTTCAAAATCCTGAAAATGAGAGCACTTAACACATATATAGACTAGGGGACTTTTTGCAGTAGGGAAAATAAATGCTGAAGGTAGTTATGCGCAAGAACATCAGTATACTGATGTTTTCCAGATTTTTTTGTGGTCTGGGTGACCAGGAATCATTTTACAAATCTTGTCTTTAGGAAGAAAGTTATGTAAGAGTTTAGAAGTTAAATTTTCTGAAGCAGCTTGTATTACTGAATGTTGAATCTGTTGCATGTTCTCCTTCTACATTCAGCTTCTATAGTGGGAAGAGAAACACTCCTGTGGATGAATGCTAGTGCAGTGTCATTTTCTCATGCAAATGTAATGTAAGACAGTTGAAGCAACATATTAACTGTACTCTTAGAGTACTTTACTAAAGGGTTGACAGTGTTGAAGTCATGAGTGAGAAAACTCTGTAGCAATCTTATGGCAGGGTACATTTTCATAGGGTGAACTGGTTCTAATGAAGCTTCTAGCACTGAAGAGCACTGAGGTCTAGAGTGAAGGTACTTGAAAACTCTGTCCTGAGTCAGATCCAGCGTGATTTGAACCCAAATTCCCTTGCCTCCAAAGTCAATAACCTAACCAGAAATCTGCTGTAACTCTTCATCGTGTTTTCTCCACAACACACACAAATTCTGTAGTTTGGAAGATCTTTTTATCTAAACATTATCTGGAAATTTTTGAAGTTTTCAGATTTCAAACAATACAGGACAACTGTTTTCTGCTAATTTAATTAGTAAGCAAATGAAACAGTATTCCAAATGTAAATGCAAATACTAAGCAATTCTTTATCAGATCTGTAAGAAAATTTTTCATGCTGGACAGGTGAGAATCTTTAATGCATCTTACAAAAGACTGCTTTCCTTTTTAAAGTTGAGAAAAATTCAGTTCTAGGGTAACATATGGAATGGTGTATGAGTCTCCCCAGTGGCATTGCAGTGCATGTGCTCAATATAATATGTTCATGTGTTTGCTGGGGATTTTATGAACAAGGATGATTCAAGTACAAATTATGAAATAAGAACTGTGACTGTTGGGAGAAAATTTAAAACTGATTTTCATCTTGCTCTGGTTTTTCTCATGAGCTCCCTGGATTATTTCATGTAATTTTATTTTGTGCACAACTGAAAGTCCACATTGACCTGAAGAGGGCACCCACACACCACTGAACCAATGTTTCAGACAGTGATGAATTTCCTAATTTGGTTTTTAATATTCTAAGTAAAGATTTTCTTTAAACTTTAGCAGGTAGGTCCCTTAATAGTATGGAAAACATTTTCAGAAATAGCAGTAAACTTTTCGTGCAACTCTATTATGTGGTTGGTCATTGAAGACACAGTTTAAATTTTCAGAAAAGGGGCTGGAGGTGCTGGCCAACAGGTGGCTGAACATGAGCCAGCAGTGTGCCCGGTAGGCCAATAAGGTCAGTGCTATCCTAACCTGTATCACAGCTAGTGTGACCAGCAGGGCTAGGGAAGTGATTGTTCTTCTCTACTTGGTGAGGCCGCACCTCAAATCCTGTGTTCAGCTTTGGGCTCTTCACTACAAGAAAGACACCGAGATGCTGGTGTGTGTCCAGAGAAGGGCAATGAAGCTGGTGAAGGATCAGGAGCACAAGTCTTAGGAGAAGCAGCTGAGAGAGCTGGGCTTGTTTAGCCTGGAGAAAAGGGGTATTCGGGGAGACCTTAGTGCTCTCTTCAACTACCTGAAAGGATGTTGTAGCCAGATGGGTGTTGGTCTCTTCTCCCAGGTAACAAGCAATAGGAGAAAATTTGCTGCAGGATGCACCAGAGGAGATTTAGATTGGATATTAGGAAAAATTTCTTCACAGGTAGGGTTGTCAACAGTCTTGGAACAGGCTGCCCTGGGAAGTGGTGGAGTCACTGTCCATGGAGGTATTTAAAAGATGTGTAGATGAGGGACTTTGGGCATGGTTTAGTGGTGGGTTTGGTAGTGCTGGATAAGTGGTTGGACTTGGTGACTTTAGAGGCATTTTTTACCTAAATGATTCTTAAATAAGAGAGCTCAGCCTTAGCATTTAACAGACTTGGAAGTAGAGCATCCTTTAATCTCATCTTGCTGCTATCAGCTGTTAGATAATTTAGTGTGCCTTCCCTGAGAGTGGTTGTGTGATCCAAGAAGTCTTACTGCACTTGGATTTGTCCCTTGATCATTAACTGAGAACTGGTTTTGGCCAGTTCTCAAAAAGCTGCAGTTCTCAAAAAGATGCTTCTAAGCATCCTCATTAAGACTTTTATGTCTGCATTTTGGAAGACTTTGCAAGAGTTCAGGCAGCTCTGGTTTAATTTGTAAATATGAGTGCTTAGTACCTTCGCAAATGTTGATTTGTTGAGATTTATTGGAATTCTTCCTACATCTCTAAATGGAAGTAGTGGCAGACTGGTCTCAAAAGGCTTAAGAGAGTTACTATGTAACATTTGCAAAATGGCCAATTGCTGTTTTATTTTGACTGTAAATTTGCTCAAAAATAATTAAAATGTGAGCATTTTGAACTACTTGGATTTCTGAAAATACTTCTGAAGTCAAGAAGTAAATTGAAAGAATCTACCCAAAAGGTTTTTTCAAGTCTATTCTGATTGGATTTTTCATGACTTTCAGATGTTTTTCGTCTTTGAGGTGGCACAGAGCTATGGGAGAGTTGGTCCGGCTGTCCTTGGGAAAGCCAGTTGACCTTTAATCTGTGTCAAATCAGACCCTTAGTGGATTTGTTTCCTTCATTCATCATTTTAATATGTCTGAGCTTCCCTGACAGATACTGATTTGTTAGTTGTGTCATTTGCATGTTACTGTTTCTCTCCTTTTTCTCCTCCACTGAGGTAGAAATCATACAGGAGCTGTGTCACTGGAATTTTATTTACTTCTATAAGTTTTTAAGTTAGTATTTGGCAGCTGTCAAAAACTCTTGAGTTTTGTATGGTTGATGTAAATACCTTGCTGTACAGGAACTCATTTCTGTATGCATTAATATGAGAGTGTAGTTGAGAGTTATGTCTGAAATCATGTAAACATATGAAAATTTATGTAAATGTACAGTCTGCTGTTTTTTAGTCAGAGGATTTCAGCAATGATACACTGCTAAAGTCTTTCTAAATTTATAAAATGGTTATTCAGTTGAACATATTGTCTTAAAATGCTTCTTCTTCGCAGTGTCCTTAATCAGTTCTCCTTGTTTCTCATATTTTATAGGAGTCTGGAGCACCCATTCTTACTGATGATGTCAGCTTGCAAGTATTTATGGACCATCTGAAGAAACTTGCTGTCTCTAGTGCTGCCTGAGATTCTGCATTGCACTAAAGGCATAGATAAACTGCAGCCGTTTTTCAGCTTTTTGTCCTTTACCCTTTTCCATGTCTCACAAGATAGAACGCTCTGATGTGCTCAGGCTACCTGACTAGGTGTAAAGCAGTGTCGTTTTTAAAGAAAAGCTTTTGTTATCAGCAAATGTTTTAATGTGAACTGCAGTTTGTAAAAATGACAGGTAGTAAATTAAGTTATAAACAGAGGAAAAAGAACAGTAATTTTGATTACTGTGATACTGTAATTACTTTGAGATAATTTGCAACAACTTGGAGATGTGATTTCAGTTTCCTGTGTAAAGGGTTTGGGTTGATTCTGCTCTGCTCTATAAAGGCCCATTGAACAATAAAGGAAATATTTGGTGATGTTGGGCTGTCCAGACTGCCACATGATTACTTTTGCTTACTCAATTTGAGCATGAAGTGAACAAAACAACAACTAAAAGTGTATAAAAATAGAACTAAGTCTTTTGACTTAGGCTGCTGAACTTTTATTTCCTGAAGATATTACTGTTCATGTACTGTTTATTTTAGGGTGTTTAATTTCGAATATTTCTTCCCATTTACCCCATTTGATTCTTTGGAAACAGAGTTTTTCTTTATTTCGACATAAAGAATTTGAACGGAAAAAGTATAAAATCTGCTGTTGCACAAAATTTAAATCCACATCTATTTGGACAAAAGTATCTATTGTCAAACACAGTTAGCAGCTGAATATGGTCAGAAATTAGCAGTTATAGCTTGAACTCAGAAGAAATCCTACACTACCAAAATGAATTGACTTAGAGTACAGCCTTGAGTTTTGTCTTGGTGAGTATCCTTAAAAAAAACTTCCGTTTTTATTATTGCCTTATAATGTTACTACACTAATGCATGACACTGCATATCTGCTTTTTGTTTCTGCATCCTTTTTATTATGAATTCCACAGGCTGTAGTTCTTATTGAAACAGTATTACATAGAATATGATGTAATTAATTTGGTATTTAGTTCATACTTGATTTTTTTTTTTGTGGATAAATTAGTAGGCTTTCCTATTTACTTCTTGAAGTTTACACATGAAACACATGTTTACATGGGTAATACATTTTCACAAGCAAAGATACGAAGTTTGGTAGTGAGCACTAAAAAATTTTGCCAAGTTTAAAGCAAGAGAGAGCTTTCACTTAGGAAATTCAGAAGTTTACTGGTGTGATAAGCATGAGGGTGGTTTTTCTGTAAATTCTTAAAAACTTGATTAAATCAACTACTCTCCATTTCTTTGATCTAAATGAGATTAGCTCTTTTTGCCTCAGTACAAATAAAATATGTTTTTCTGTCTCTTTTGTATTTATTGCACTGATTTCTGTGAGCTCTTAAAATGTGGAAATAAAGGCAGTAGTGATAAAATTTAGAATAGCTTCACTATTCATGTAATAATTGGGTTCAGACTTCCAGAGGTACTGAACTATTTATACTAGTGGCAGTTCAGACAATGACAATTAAGTAGCTCTCTTGACTTTGTTTTGTTTTAGCTAACAAACAACTTAATTTTTCTTGTAACACCAAATATATCCAATTTATTTGGCAGTTAAGTACTGTTCGCCTAGTAAATCAATTCATCAAGTCATGATAATGGATGGGTTTTTTTGTGCTTTCCTTCCTATCCTTTAACCAGCTTTCACTTTTAATAATTGTTTTAATCCATTTATTTTGTAACTTTGGGTATTTAACATTGTCAGAGACTTTTTGGAAATCCAGATGTGTCTGATATATAACCTTTATTCTCTGCTTATTCACCACTTCCAAAGACACTGTGGGTTAGTGAGACAGGATTTTTGTCCGTAGGAAACACGCTGACTCTTTTCCAGAAGTCTGTATCTATCCATAGGCTCATAAGTCTTACTGCAGCCTCTACCATTTTACCAGGGGTTGAGATCAGGCTTATCCATATGTAACTTGCAGGATTCCCTCAAGAGCCCTTTTTGTGGATGAGAGTGACATGGGCAGTGCTCTGCCAGTCATCTGGCACAGAAACTGTCTATAAGGGTTCATTGGCACTTCTGCCCCTTGATATCTCACTTCCTGCAGAAGTCCTTCATGAAGGCTATCCGGTCCTGGTGACTTGTAACATATTTCTTCTACTTGATCTAATACCTCTTACATGTTGGCATAGGGTCAGCTGAGCTACAGCAAGGGAAGGAAGCTATTTGTTCTCTGAAACATTCAAAATAATGATGTTACAGGGTTGTGCCATGGGAGAAAGTGGTTTTGAAAAGATAAATTGCTACAATTTACTGTCCTTGCTGGTGTCTCTATTATTTGGTGCATTGGGTGAAAAGATGCTACCAATCTGCAATGTCCATGACACCCAAGCTTGACCTATTTAACTATTATAGTAGACCTTCCAGTGATTGCTTTGAACATTTGCTTTTGGCTGGAGGCAGATTGGAAATCAGAGGTAGAGTTGATCAAATGTTCCTGTGAAAACCACAAGGCTTTAGTCTTGGAAGATGTGTCTGTCTGCAGAACAAGGGATAAAACAGTTACTGACTGTTCTATTAATGGCTGGGAAGTTAAAGACTGAAATTTATCCATGGGCAGTTAGACGTGGGGGAGCAAGCAGTCAGGTGCTGCTTTCTCCACATTGTTATGCAAGCTGTGAGTTTTAAAACTGTAGAAGATCAGTTCTTGATCTGAACTTCCTCATTGGACATACACTGCAAGAGGCATTGCCGTCTGGGAAATACATTTGTCTCAGCAACATGGGTGAGAATCTGAAGGTGAAGTTTTGCCAGGATCATGAAGTCAGATGGAGCCTCATAGCAATGTTCATGTTCTTTGATATTCTTGTTTCTGGTGTTTGGGCATTATATAGAAAAGTACATTGTGATTGGCAGTGCTTACATAGTGCCTGGTCTATCAGGTGCTTATTTCTAGCCTGCTGCCTTTGTCTCTGCCCAGCTTTTCTGGCTATATGTGCTACACAAGCATCTAAATTTTTCTTTTCAGTGCCTTAAGTCCTGTACCTAGAGTCCATTTATTACATTCACATGCCATTCATGTGTTCAGATCAGCCCACAACACAAAGCTCTTACTGGTAGTGCATCAAAGATTAGGTAAAACTATAACATTTTGCTGGACCTTGTAAGCATGAGACCTGCCCTTTGTTCAATAAAAGGATTAGTGGTTAAGCACTTATTTTGGAACAAGGCATTAGAGCAATAGAAGCCATCATCCAAAATGTGAATGATGATTGAGTGTTTATATGTATAAAACCCTTTAAACTCCTAAATATTTCTGACTTGGACCTCAGAATGAGAGTCCTTGGCATACAGAGATGTAAGTATGCTGGAAAGAAAGTTGGAATTGTGACAGTGCTTTGCTCTTTCACTGGCGAGACAGTAAGCCTCTGCTCTTTGATTCCTTGCTGTCTGTGAGCTGTTGTGGTAAATTCCCAGGCTTGGCCTTTCAGCTACCCCTGCTTCATAGACTAGGACTGGCACAGTCAGCCTGTTAAGAACCTTTGGAAATGCTTGACAGTAATTGAATCTGTGGCAATACAGCTTCAGGATCTCCTTTTTTGTAGAGTTTGGGTTTGGGTTTTTTTAGCTACTTTATGTTCTATTTTATTTTTTTAAAAATATCAACTGTTATTAATTTGCTTTCCTCTTGCTTGGGAAAGGTACTGTATTGCTAACTTTAGTCTATTTTGCCTGCTGAGGTGGTGTGACTCCCAGGTTTAGACACAGATTTAACAAGCTCAACCAAATCTTGAAGTTAAATTGCTTAAGGGCATGTGGATTTGTCTAGAAATACAAATACAGTCAAATTCCTAGAACTTTTGGTCTGTGAGACTGTGACATAGATGAGTGGTCCTGTGGCTGCCACCAAAATTCAGTGGTGTGTTAGGAAAATTGCATTTCCCAATATTCCCTCTCTTCCTTAGTTAAAAAGAATAGTTAATGACTGGTGACCAGATGCCTCTCCTGTTCTACCAAACCCAAGGCAAATGACCGTATTACCTCCTGTCAGATTGTGAAGCGCAGCAGAATTGAGATCAGTTTAGCTTTTGGCATTTTGTGTTCACACAGAAGTTAAATGTTACATGAAGGCCAACAGGCCTGAACAGAACAGATGCAAAAATTAATGAAGCTGTTGCTCTTTTCTGAATTTAATGTAAACTCTTGTTTGAAACAGCAGATTGTGCCTAATAGTATAAGCTTTTCCATGAAGAAAGAACTGTGATTCTAAAAGAGAAACAATTAAATCAATGTCCATAAATTGATTTTTGGCAAAAATCAAGCAAAATAATCACTGCTTGCTTTAACAAGGGAGGCTGTCTCCAGTTCCTGCAGATTGTCCATTCTCTGTGTCCTTCCATCCTCTTCCATGACAGCCTGGAGGTATCCAGCTGTGTGGTACACTTGTCATGGAACGGGTAAGACTTTGCTCACAAGCTAATGTGTGTGGAACAAGCAATAGGCTGTCCTTTGGCTTTCTTGGGGAGAAGTAAATGTGTTGTGTCATGATTTGCGGTCAGTTTAATGGATTGAAACTCTGCACATTCAAGGGATATTTCTCTAGCTAGAAAATGGTCAAAGACCAATATACCTTACCAGAAAGAGAACCCATGTCTCGCTAAGTCCAGGCATGGCAGCCCTGTAATATTCTCCCTTCCGTAATACTGGGAACTGACAAGGGATTAACTATTTTCAAAGAATAGGTGTCAATTTTGTGGTCATGGTAATTTGGAACCGTAGTGGTTGTTGAAGTGGGTTCAAAATAATGTGGGGATGGCCTCTGAGGTTCCTGAACATACACTTCCTCCTGGATTAGAACTCACCTCTATGTGGTTGCCAACCTTTCAAACTCAGGAGAGGTACCAGTGACTCATGGGCCGCATTTCACGGTCTACAGATAGCATGTGGAACTGCATTGCTTTTATAAGGTTATTAGTAAAAGTTGAGCAATGTAGCATAGCCATGTGTGAAAAATTGAAGCCTGGTGGAGACCCAGAAAAGTTTAGGTGGCACTAGATTTGTGTGAAGTAGCTTGTGTAATTAATAAGTCCTAAAGAAGAGGATTTTATGTTTCTAACATTCAACTGTGAGCCCCTTTTCAGCTGCATACCAGAGGCTGGTGTGGATTTCACTGTTTTCTGTAACACTGTGGATGTATTTTAGCCTTGGATCTGGATTGGTATGAACTTTTTAAGGGCCTTTTCTATGTGACCTGAAGCAAGTGCTTCCATGGGAGAGTGATTTTTTTCCTCCCTGTTTTAAAAATTTTGTTTCTGCCTGCTAGATATGTCAGCATTACAGGGTGGCTTGATTTACTGATTGAAACATGGCCAGTTTAAACTGAGATATCCTAATCTGCAGACAGGTTACACCTGGCTAAATGAAGTAGTGTTGTAAGTGGTTGGTAGCACTGCTGGTCTTTATCCTTCAGAGTAATTTCGTTAGCCCTAATTTTTAGAGGACTCGTGTTGAATTTTTTCTAGAAAACTGACAGGAAGTTTATAGGTGGGCAAAATACTACTTACTGCATTTTTCTGGTGTGCCATGGAAGAACCAAAAGAGCAGTGAATGACCCTCAGATTTCTTCTTGTTACCATAGTTGCTGTCTGCATGGAAGCTCAGCTGCTGAGCATCCTTCCAGTTTGTCCAAGAGCAGATGTGAAAGACAATCTGTGAGGGGAAGCAGTGACAGCCAGCCAGGCTGGCACTCAAAGGCCAGGCTGGGGCTATTAGTTATGACATTGCTCATGGTTTCAGGCAATGCTGCCAGTCTAGTTAGGGCGAAAATGTAACCTCCCATACAAATTGCTGTAATATTTCCTCCCACTCCAGTTTTACCCACTGCACTGAGGGGAAAATAGCCCAGATTGATCTAGCTCAGTGCTTGAGCATGAGGGGAAATAACTTCTCATTTCAGACTTGCTCCCACTCCCCTGCCAGAAGGGAAGGTCAGGGTAGATGACACCCTTTAAATGATGGCACCAAACCAGAGAATGAAACTACACTCCATTTTTGGCCCTGTAAAAGCAAAAAATGAGAAAGTTAATTTGTTGCAGAGCTCAACAGAATGTTTATTTTGTCCTTTAGAAAATGAGAATTTTATCACAGTCTCCTTGAAGCTAAAACAGTTCGTAAAACAGAGTTCTTTCACTGGTGTGCAGACAGGTCTGGAAAGAGAGCATGCTGTCAGCTTGTACTTGCAAGTTTGCTATACAACTGTACTTGCATAACAGAGACTTGGGTTAGGTGGGTCTATGTTGTGTTATTTCTTCTGAGAAGGAGATGTCAGCCCCAAAAGATATTTTAACATCTATTGAAGGACTAACTTCTCTCTGAAAAATGCAAGTTGAAATTTGCTCTGTGTTACTGGAGAAAAAGCAGCAGAGCTCTAAAGCATATGGCAGTGTCTGAAGTTTTCTGCAATAACAAATAATTTTAGGTGAAATGCCCAGCTGATTGGAAAAGTTGGCCATGTGAAATGTGGTACTTAGGAGGTCCCTGCCAATCTAATCAGAGCAGAAAAATCCTTGCCCCAGAGACAAATCTGTGCCCTGGAGCAGACTACTGCAGCCCTTGAAGAATAGGTTATCTAGTATGTTCATGGAAAATAGATCTTTACTCAAATCTGTTTTCTGATTTTTGGCCCATCAAAACTAAATTGAGCCAAGTATGCTGTGATTGCTATTTTTATGATTTGGCTGACTACGATGACAAAGATAGCTGTGCTGAGATTTTAGCGCAGAAATATTCTGCTGTTGCATCTTTTCATTTGTGAATAACTGTAATTACTTTACTTTTTTCTTGTGAGATGTGTTAGTCACATGTTGACAGAATTCTTTTGATCAGAGGTGCACAAACTGATGGCTGCATCCTCCAGATCAAAGTGGTTAAGTGATATTACTAACTTAATATCCTCTTTCTGGCTATGGGATATGAATGAATTTTCCTTGAGAAAGGAAGAATAAAACCTGATAGATAACTATAGAAAATAGATGGATTTGGTAATGACATGCTATCTGCTACAGGATAGAGAGTTTATTACTGTTTATACTGCTTTTCACAGAATCACAGGAAGGTGGAGTTTGGGAAGGACCTCTGGAAAGGACCATCCTGTCCAACCCCCTTGTTCAATCAAGTCTCCCTACAGCTGGTTGCCCAGGACCTTGTATAGATGGCTGTTTTTGACTTGAAATGGAGTTGAAAATTTGCAAATTTAAAGAAAGGTCCTCGCACACAGGCTACTTGTTTCCAGCATAATTGTAGGCCAAATGGAAGTAGTCTCCCCATAAACTGCAGGAGGTGGACCAAAAGGTTCCTGCTCCCTGTGTTTTTTTGACATTGTCCAGGACTACTTGTATAAACACAGAGAGTATTTTTTGAGACAAGATTTTAATTGAAAAGATAACATGTGGGGCACTTCTAAAGACTAAATGCATCTTAATCAGTAGACTGCAGATTAAAAAAAAATTAAATTGTTCCCTGTCTATAAGTATCTGAAACCCATGAAGTGGCAGGCCCTCAGAGTAGGCCAGTTGCATCTGTATGAAAAATATCCTTTGTCCTAGTTAAGTAATATTTTTAAATACGTCTAGAATTAATTTTTGAGATGCTATATTTGGTAATGGATAAGATAATGCCATTCAAAGCAGAGCTTGAAATAACGTGGAATTAAGCTGAACAGAAAAAAAATAGGACATCTGTTTTAGTCAGGTTTTTGCCAAGTGTTAATCTTAGACACAACGATCTCATTTGCTGATAGAAATATATATTAAACAGATGTATTATTTGAAATACTGCATTGCTTTTGATAGTTCCCAGGTCCTTACCAGAAGCAAAGAATACTTTTGCAGTTTCTGCCTCTGGTCATTCAAAAAAAATGGAATAATTTGCTTTCACAAATGTGATCCCAATGGAATAAGTGGTTACTTTGTGTGTGGATCAAATGTGTGTGCTAATCTCCTGCAGGATCAAAGCTTTGGTTAAAAAGAAATGTCTTCTGAGATGAGTATCAGTATTTAATGCTAGCAGATAAGCCCTTGCCACCACATTTTGGCTGCCATTCCTTGTTTTTGTAGGATTGAAGTAGCAGGCCAACTGCAGAGAAAAGAGTATTATGGATTTGCGCCTTCCCAGTGAATGGGAATATTTTCATTGCTGCTGCATTACCATTGGCAAACCTCAAGACGGCAGTAGATGCATGAGGCTTCTCGCTTGATTCTGGTACCAATTAGTTACTGGTGTAATCAAGTATCTCTGACTGTTCCTCTTTTACATCCTGTCGTGGTTTAACCCCAGACAGTAACAAAGTACCAGGTAGCGGTTTGCTCACTGCCCTCAATGGCCCCAGTGGAATGGGGAGGAGAATGGGAAGAAGATAGAACCTGCAGTTTGAGATAAGATCAGTTTAAGAATTGAAAAATAAAATGGACGTTGGTCTGCTCTGACAAGCTTATAAAAACATGTAATTGCAGCAAATGGCAGTTTCTTTGTTATCATTAGGCACTGAGACTTGTATCAGAAGATAGCATATTCCTTTGACCAAAAATAACAACAAAATTATAATAGTAATGAAAAAGGAGTGGCAGAGAAAGAAATAAAACCCAAGAACAACAAGGGTGGCACAGTCAAATTGCACACCACCTGCTGACCAGCGCCCAGCCTGTCCCTGAGCACCACCGGGCAGCTCCTGGCCAGCTTGCCTCAGTTTTTGTACTGGGCATGATGTTCTGTGGTATTGAATATGCCTTTGGCCAGTTCAGTCAGCTGCCCTGGCCATGCTCCCTCCTGGCTTCCTGTGCACCAGGAAATGTCTTTGACTTTGGCTAAGTAGTACTACTTAGCAACATTTAAGACATCACTGTGTTATCAAACATTATTCTCACACTGAATGCAAAATGGAAGAGTTTATCAGCTACTAAGAAGAAATTTAACTCTATCCCAGCTGAAACCAAGACAATTTATACAAAATAAGCAGAAACTAAATACATAGGTATTGCTTTGCATGCATATTTTTCCTTTTTTTTTTTTTTTTTCTTTTCATCTGTAAAAAGAAGAAAGAGTGTGATTGACTAAAGGAAATGAGATGTGTTCTATCTATGTGGCTGGACAAAGACTTGCTCAAAATGTTCACCCAACTGTAACTAATGTGAGAAGACAATTATCTTACAGGTGTTAAATGACCAGAAGAAAACTTGTTAAGTTAGGATTTTTAGTGTTGAATGAATGCTTCAGATAACTCCAGGTTCATTAACTGGGAAATAACCCCACAAGAAATATATAAGGAATTATTATTAGTTCAGAGAACAAGAGGACCAATGCACCTAATCCCTGTCCTAGGTGTTGTACAAATGAATTAAGCAGCTCTGCAGATTACCAGGATATCCGGGAGTTGTCTAATGGCATGAAACAGGCAGAATTAGTGTCTAGTAGGAGGCCTATCACTAGTGGTGTCCCCCAGGCTTCAATACTGGGCCCAGTATTGTTTAACTTAGTCATCAATGACTTGGATGAAGGGGCAGATGTCTCCTTGGAAGTTCACTCATGACACCAAGCTGGGAGGAGTGGCTGATACCCCTGGGTGGGTGGCAAGAGGAAGGATCCAGGCTCCTCTCAGTTTTGCCAAGCAATAGGACAAGAGGCAATGGAAAGCAGCTGATGCACAGGAAGTTCCACCTGAATATGAGGAAGAACTTTACCATGTGGGTGACTGCACAGTGGAATAAGTTGCTCAGAGAGATTGTGGGATCTCCCTGACTGGAGATATAAAAAAAAATCTCTTGGATGCAATCGTGTGCCATGTGCTCTAGGATGACCCGGCTTGAGCAGGGAGGTTGGCCCAGATGACCCGCTGTGGTCCTTTCCAACCTTACTCATTCTCTGGTTCTGTGAGAACAGGCAGACCTGAGGCAGGAAGTTCAGTGTCAGGAAAGAAAAAATACAAATGATTGTGGAAGGCAGGAGCAGTCACAGGTGTCTTTGCAGCTGAGGTATGGTGCTTGTGACTTGTAGGCATTATGGGAGAAAGTTCTTCTCATGGTAAAATGTGTGACTTCGATGCATAGAGTCCCTGAGGGCTGTATATCCTATTCACTACATCCCCTTGTCCACAGAGCAAGTAATTTCATTAAAGACAGCAATCGGATTGTCAGGGTTGATCTGTCCTTTGTAAATCCACACTTTTCTTCACTGCTTGCGTGTCCTTCATTTGTTTGGAAACCCCTAAAGAGTTAAACTGCATGGTCTGTCTAGGGACTGAGTTGAAGCCAGCATTTAGTTCCTCACGTCTTCCTCTGAAGCGTTCTTAAAGAGGACTGCAGAGTTTAGGCCCTTTTTCATGGACCTCCCTGGATTATCACATGTTCTGAGTATGATGTGGCTTCACAATCACATCACCCAACTTTTTCACCATCCTTCTATGGGTCCCATCTATCTCTGTAGATATGAATATACTCAATGTTTCTCCTTCTTTTGTGTTTCCTCCTTTCTCAAACTGCAGGTATGTATGGAGGTCTGAAATTTTTTTGAGGACCAGGGCAAAAAAAGTAATTCAGTATTTCAGCATTCATTGCACTGATACCAGGTTGTCTTTGCCATTCAACATTGGTTTCATATTTCTTTTGGCCCTCAGTTTGCTACTAGCCTGTTTACAGAATTCTTGTCCTTCTACCCTTTATGCCCCTTGGCAGCTTGAGTTCCAACTGGGCTCTGTCTTTCCTGATACCATCCCTAATTGCCTAAATAATAATGTATACCCCTCCTTTGTTTCCTGTGTTTCCTGTCTTTGTTTATGCTTCTTTGTTTTTTTTTTTTTTTTTCTTCATATTAATTAATTAACAACTCCATGCTTTACCAACTGGGCCTTCTGCCAAAGTTTTTGATTGCACACAAAATCAGTCTTTAATTAGAATTCAAGAATATTTTGTTAGTACATCTATCTTTTTATTATTTTTAGACCAAGTTCTGCCATTGCCAACTCATAGATCTTGTGGTGCAGTTATTATGACAATCCTGCCTTCCAGGAATCATTTTATATCTGAATGATTCTCCTCTTTGGAATTTTTGCCTTAATGCAATGCAGATGTAGTTAAGGTGACATTCACTTGTAACCTTTGCAAGAAGCAAATGTAGCTCAGATCCAGATGACCTATCTTTATTCAGATCACTAATGCATACTTACAATATTTCTAAGTGTGTAATGTCGTACGCAGTGGAATGTGTTTATTGTACATGCATATTGCATTAGGGCATGGCTTTTGGTAGACTCAGGTTTTAATAAAACAATGCTTTTATCTTTGAATACAATACTCAAGTGACACAAACTGGGAAAAGAAAGTCTTTATTCCACAAATCTCAGAACCTCTATCATCAGCTTGAAAGGCTCGTGTCACAAGATCTTCTTTTTGGTAGGAGATTTTATGTATGTAAGGACTACAGAGACCTTGTTAAGTTCTTCCCACGTCAAACAGAATTGAAGACTTTTCTGGGGAAAAAAGAGGCGTCAAAGGTCAGCATGTTGAATAGAGTGAAGTCAAGACTTGTTCCATACAATAAAAGTAATAGGAAGAGTGAGCTTAGCAGTGTAAAAAAGGTGGGTTTGACTAAAGAAAAAATCGATATGAACAAGGTAACAGTGGTAACTTGCGATCACTGAATAAATTTTCATTACTAGTCATAACAATACATTGACTGTTTTGGAAAGCAGATTGAAAAATTTCTTGCTTGTTTTATTTGTTTGTTTGTTTGTTTTCCTTTCCATTCAAAACAGAGAAAATAACACAATAAAAAATCCACTGAAATGCAGACAATGTAAAAGTACCTTCCACTACAGTATCATCCAATGATGACTTTGCTGAGGGCAGGATTTGATTTCCCTTCCCAAGCAGCTATTGCACACAAGGATTGGACTGCAGAAAGGAGTTGCTGCACCATGAAGCAGCAGCTCTCACGGTGTGATAGAATTAGCAGATTTCATGAGCTGTGCCTGCAGATGAAGAGGTTCAGGCTGGACTTACAACATGAAACATCTGTTGGAGAGAGTGAGCTGTGAACAACCACAGAGCTCTGGGAACAAGTGGTAAGACACTTGCTTTGCGTAATACCTCATTTCTGTTTACTGTCTTGCATCAAGAGCTTGGTTTGAAATTGAGCTGTTTATATGCTGTTCTTCCCCAGAAAAAGTTCATTTGCCAGAGAAGGCAAGCCTTCTTCAAGCCTATGGAAACGGAAATTTCAAGAGAATTCGAAGAATTTTTCTGCATCAAGTAAGGACAACTCCAGTGACAGACAACTGGAGACTTAGTTTGGTTAAAAAAAAAGAAAAAAAAAAAAAAAAGGATTGTGAATTTTAGAAGCCCTGCCATTCTATACTGGCCTGCACCAGAGCAAGTGGACACTATAGCTGACCAAAGGTTTTGTTCCCTGCATCAGGCTGTGACTGCTGCAACCATCTTGCTGCAGTCATGGCTGCTGTCCTTGGTCTCCCAACCTTGCTGCCACCAGCCTTCCCCCCTTTCTCTCTCCTTGCTCCTGCCAACCTGGCTGGGTGCCTGCCCTGCCCTGCCTGTGGCTTGGCCATGTCTCTGCTACTTTGAGGGCAGCATGGGCCTGGCTGCTCTATTTTTACTTTTTGGTGGAAGAAGCATTGGCCAGGACATCCTGTCAGAAACGAGGTGTTTGGCTTCTTCGGGCTATGATCAAATGCTGGAAATCCCACTCCTGTAGCACGGCCTGCAGTGGGTACACTCCTGCTCTGATGAGAGTCCTGGGCTCCACTGTGGATACCACAAACACAAAAACGCCCTCTCTGCTAGAAAGTTATTGGGGTGCCCTGACAGGGAACAAACATGGTCCCCTGTTCACTGCAGGAGCACATTATTCAGTGTGACTGCATCCTCAAATGGGATTAGATGAGAGCATATTGGAAGTGCAATGCTTGTTAAAATCAAAACCATCTATACTTCCTTGTATGTTGAATATATGGCTTTGGGAACACAGCATGACCTGTCTTTTCTTTAAATTAAATAAAAAGCAGAGTCATGCAATGGAGGTCTGAATTGCCATTATCTAAAGTTTTCATCAATCATAAATGACAGGAAATAAGATGCTTTTGAAATAAATAAGACAATACATATAAAACACAAATAAAACATCCAGGATTGCAGCCCTCTTACCTGCCTAGAGCTACTGCCCTAAGCAGGCTGTGAGCTGGAAACAGAGATAGATGATCAAAAACAGTAATAGAGGTAGATGATGCTACATTGCCTCTACATTATTTCATGGTAAAACATAGAAGGGGCTGAAAACCCATGAGGTCTAAGATAGAGCTGGGTCAGGGCAACTGATATGTTTCTCCCTGATTACTTTTCTTCCTCCACGCAGTTCAAGTAATTGGGGGAACACAGTCTATGAAGTGATGTGGTATTATTTTTGCTTTTCCAGGCGTATGAGCACCAGAGCCAGCTGTAGCCAGAAAGCCCTCATAGACATTGTCAGCTTTGTTTAGCAGCATAGTGCCCGTACATTTTTCAGCTGAATTCTTCAAACTTATGTTGGGCAAATCTGGCAGTAGACTTGTTTTCGTGATCTGACAAGCTATGATATGAAACTGTTTTCACAAGAATCAACTAGAAAAAGTTTATGTTTGTTTGAGTTCTTATTTCCTAACAGGCTAAAGCCTGTTATCTGGAGAATTCTGGTTAGTTGATGCCAAATATCCTAGTAGACTGGCATTGCAGTCTCTGGGCCTAATCTGGGTATTTATTTGTTGTGGTCATATATTGCTTTACTGAAATGGTTAGAGGACTATGGCTCTGCAGTATAGGATTTGTTTGTTGTGTAGTCACAGTTGGTCAGAAATATTTTGGGAGAAAGTGTTAGTTAATGTTCTTTGTTGAAGTAGAAATTCTATTCAAAGTTTTTGATTTAGGAAGTTACACCAATCTTTTAATTAAGACTAACTGAATAACCAAAGGCACTATGTTGTTGGGGATCTGTAAATGTTCAAATGACCCAGCTTTTGTTTTAGATGCTAGCTTCAGAAGTTATGTCCTTGTACTAATTTTCTTTTTTTTTTTTTTAAATGGGTTTTTCTGGGCAGATTCAAGTTGTAGAATGTAAAGCACTTTCACATTGGAACAATTGCTCAAGGGGTGTTTTTTTTTCCTTTAGTTTTACCACTATAAATTGAAACAGTCTAAATCTTTAAAATATGTATGTCATATTTATTAAATACATTCTTTTACCTGCTTGTACATAGAAGTATTTTATATGATTAAACAAGAGAATGCTTAGGCTAACAACCTTGCACATCAGTCTTTTCTTTTTTCCCCCAGTAAATATATGTTCTAAAACCTATCACAAACCTTTATTAAATGCATCTCTGTTATCACACTGTTATTTTATGTAATAAAAGCTGTTGAAGAAGGAAAAAAGAATAACCCACCCTAAATGTGATTAGGTTAAAAGCTGATTATATAAAGGCGTAATTTACTTTTTTTTTTTCCCAACAGGTTGTGCAAAATGGCAGTAGCCTAGTCATTTATGTAATGCAGTAATCTTGTGCTTTGACAGCAAAAGCTGTAAGTTTAGGTGAGGCTAAATAAAATAATGAAAAGGTAGAAATAATAGGAAAAACTATAGTTGTTTTTTTGAGTAATTTTTACTGCTTTGTGCCTAGCTGAGTGCACACAGAAACAACTTTTTGCAAGAGACCCAGTGCTAGACTGTTGGTACTGTAACTGTTTTAACCTGAGGAATCCTTTTGAGTTAAGTGTTACAGGATAGTAAGACTAGCAGTAGGACTGGTGGAATAGACACCTAAAAGTTGGTGCTGTTATGGCTCAGTACTTCTGTATTTGCTGTTCTGTTCTCCCTTGTAAATGCCACTTAGTTACAGTGCTTTGAGACTTTCTGTCTTAGAAACTAGAAAGACAAATGGGAAACTCCTGAGCTCTCCCACAGGTTCAAAATCCAGCTAAAAGACATCGTGAGAGTACAGCTTCCAGTTATCATGGAATGGCTTGGGTAGGAAGGACCTTAAATATCAGTGAACAGAAAATAATGTCAACATTTGAAGATATTAGGCACATTGATGTATGTGCTGCAGCTTCCTTCTGACTCTAAGAGGTCTTATCCTTCTTTTATAGGTAGTGATACAGAGGTTAACAAGCTTGTTTAGTCTGTGTCAAGTCATGGCACCACCAGGCATGGCTTTCTCATATCCTGAATGTTAGTCAGGCATCTTAAAAGAATTCGCCCTTCTGTATGCTCCTGTGACCCAGCTGAAATGTTGCAAGCAATCCAATTCAGTGTATTGATCTGGGAAGTCATTCATCTGTGGTGTAGAATTTCAGTGTCTCAGCTTAATTCCGAGTCACCACTGATTCTCTGGCAATGTTCAGTTTAGAGAGAACTAATCTTTAATACATTTCCACAGATGCTTTGGTTCATGGGAGTTTGGCTCTTGCTTTGCCACCTTATTTTCAGGTTAGGACCGAGTAATAGTCTCATCTCTAAATAACAGTAAGGGAAGAAAAATATTTTAAAATCTTTCTTTAGACCATTGAATGTCTGCCATTAAAAACCTGCAGGATATTGATTCTCAAGAGTATGCTGGGTTCTTTTGAAGTCACTAGAAGGTGAGAGTGAATGCCACAACTTCAGTGAGGCCTTGTAATGTTTTGTTGTTTTGGTTTTTTTTGTTTGTTGGTTTGGTTTGGTTTGGTTTTTTTGTAGGCCTTCCCTAGCAACTGGGGTCAAAAACTAAGGATGTATTCCATCCCATGCCCTTACATAATCAGGTGTATAAAAGATGGAGAGGGAGTTTTTTTCTCTCTCTCTCTTCTCCCCTGTTGGGTTAACTCAGAGACAGCAGGCCTCAGCATCTTGGCCTCGCTTCTCTGTTGAGTTGGGGCCTGTCCGAGCGCTGTTGTCTGGGCTGGTGCAGGAGGTGAAGGATTTGCTTTTCATGTGGGGAGTTGGTGAGATTTTGTTGTGTTAGTTGTTTTATTGAGCTAATTCCTGGGTTATGATTGTGTGTGTCTGTTTTGTTTTTACCCCTTTTTGTCTTTTTCCCATTTTCCCTTTTTCCTTTTTTCCTTTTGGGATTGTTTGGGATTCTTGTTCGTATGTACAAAGTGTTTAATTGTATAGAAACGAAACATATGTAAATATGTAGTTTTTTTTCTTTGCTGCAATTTTCTTTTGCTACTCTTTTTTTCCTTTCTGGAAGGGGGAAAGCTGGCTGGCTAGGGGTTGTGTTTGGTGGGGAGCCAAGCCCAGCTTACACAGGCCTTTGGGTTCCAGTATTCCAGCAGTTTCAGCATCCATGAGGCAGAAGCCTCTATTAATTTCTGAATTCCACACACTGTTATATTAGCAGTCCTGTGGCACAACTGCATAAAAATATAGATGGATAACTGAGATTCTTAGCCTGAAACAATATAGATAAATCTCTTGATGTAAAGTTTTTAAAGAAAGATTGCCTAATTTTTAAATACTAGGTTAGAAACCTGCGATTTGTCTTCTCATTGTACAAGTATTTTTCATGATGAGTTCTTAGACTGAATCTCTATTACCTATTTATTAGTCAACTTCTGTGAACTAGTTTGAATATGTTTTCCCTGATCTTCTCTGTTAACAATGATTTGTGCGCAATTGATCCAGAGACTGTTGTCTGTGCATACTAAGCTGAAAGAATCTGTCATAGAAAGTTTTACTTTGTCATGAAATAAAAAAATTGTGAAAACTTCTATAAATGAAATGTAAAAAAGAGTGGTGGTAGCTAGGTTGTCTTACATAGTATTTTGTAAATGACAGTAAATGACTTACATGAATACAACAATAATATTTTCACTGTAATAATTTTGAATGGATATGTTTTTATTAGATTTTTTCCCCCTTATTAAAAAAGATTGGAACACAGGGAGTGATACTCTTCTTTGTGATGATGTGATTACTTAGTTATTGTAATAATATTAGTATTGTAATAATATTGTAATAATATTAATCCAACGACCATACTAGAAGAGAGGAACAAGGTCAAATAAATGGCTTGTTCATAAGCATTAGCTAAAAGAGTGTGTAATATATTTCATAAAGAAAGTTTTAAAAAACTTTCTGAATAAAGCTACCCTTGGTAATAGGCATGATGCTAAAATCAGACAACCAAAAGACAGCAATGTAAAGGGCAAAAGCTTGCAGCTTCTGACACTAGCAGGAGATGTAGTGATCACAAATCTTGTATTATTCAGTGTGAAGTTGCCTACAACTTTCTTGAGTAGCTGACCACTTCAGGAATATAAGAAAACTAACTATAGTGGCTTCTTCCTATGCTTTGGGGAATTTATGGAGCCTTCAAAAAAAATCTCAAAAAGACTGTAAGTAAAAATGATCAGATGGTGTGGAAGGCAACTAATATTACTTATCAAAAATAGTAGAAGAGCAAGTGGTAGGTTCTGCTCATGACAACAGAAACAGAAATAGCCTAATGAAATGCAGTGTAACTTCTTTTTGTTAAGGAAATGTACTGCACTAATAATCTTGCCTATGTAATGAACCTCAGTATCTCAGCTGTGGTTAGAAATCCACCACATGTGTTTTGTGCAAGTTGCCTCCACGTTGGCTGTGCAGATTAGTCCTTGAGAAATTTCTCTGAGTACAGCATGAAGTGGTAGGGTACAGAGAGGATTTTGTGCCACTGTAGATATTTCCTGACTCAAGAAAAGGATGGTGCATGGAAGCATGCTAGGAAAAATTGGAACAGTTGCCACCGCTGGAAAGTAATTTTCCTTGAGAAATCTCTGGTATGACTGCATGGTCTTTATGTTTGACATAACAAGAGGTCAGAAGTATTTTTCAATATCTTTGGGTATCTTAATCTTCTAGAAGGAAAACCAAAATGAACTGGTAAACAAGTAAACTCCATTTTCCCCAGCACTACTGTTTTAATGCCAAGAGGAAGATAACCTGATCCCAAGTGAAAAATTCCCATCGTGTTAACGAGAAGGCGTGGCACCTCAATATTCTGGCCTGCATATGGCAGTGTAGTGTTGATCTTCAAATGCACAAAACCGAAGTTGATTGTCCTTCTCTGTAAGACTCCTATCTAAAGGCAATGCTCTCATGGGATTACTATTGATTTTACACAACTCTCCTCATACCCACAGTAACTAAGGTTGCTTTCTGACTTTTTTTGGACAGTAGACTAAATTCCACAGCTATTTGAAATAGTACAGTCTAGCGTATGTCCTGTGCAGTGAGGGACCTATCTCAAATGATGTCACTGTACTGATTAAAAATTGAGTAAAGGTTTAAAGAGTTAACTTGTCTGTTCTTAAAGAGGACCTGTAGCTCGTGCCTAGGCCATAAATAGTGTTGTGGCTTGGCCAATTTAGTTTGTCCATATGCTGGTAATAGTTTTTGTCATAATAATTTAGCCATGTGAGGCTCAAACTTTAAACTTATTTTAGGCAATTTGTTTTGTTTTTCTTTTCATCTGTATTGCAAAAATTTTTTAGGAAACTTTTGATTTTCCTGTAGTTTGTTTTATGATGAGGTGACCACTGTCTCAACTGCAGTAGCAAAATGACTCACTGTATGTGTTGTTTACCCAGTGTTTTTGGGCTTGTTTCAGTGCACTGGATCATGAATTTAGTTATGCAATGATTGTTTAGATTTAATAATCTTTCTTCATGTATAAAATGAAACTGTCTCATAATGTGACACTGAACGTGTGAAATTCTCAGACTTCTCTTAGACATTGAAAATATCATGTATAATAATTCCTGTTGTAGAAAAAAAAAATACTTCTAAATAACTCTGTCATTCTGGAGGGATTTTTTTGTATGCCTGGAGAAGCATAAGACCTTGAACAGAAAACAGATAGACAGAAAATAGAAAAAGTTTGCTTTCAGAACACACCAAAACAAAGATTGTTTCTTTAGAAATATTCCTTACTAGTACAGCTGTACAATAGCAGACATGAATTGGTTTTTCAAAATGTGTTGCCTCTAAGAGTAGTGCTTTTTCTATCCAAATGTCTTTCAACCTTCAGCATATGAATTTCATCTTTCCAGATGACCTTTCCAGAGTGTGGATGAAAGTGTGTTACTGTACACTATGGACAGTGATCCTGAGCTGGGTAAAGTAATCCTAACATACTTCAACTTGTCTGAGGATGCAGCCAGGGCTCTCCCTGTCACCAGCTGTTGGAGATAAGGCGAGGTGTGTTATTGTTCACATCAAGAAGTGCTCCAGGAACACTCTCTTGCTGCCATCTTCCCAAAAAATTCCTTTTGGTCTATTATGCTGGAGTTTCACTGATTCTGATAAAATGAAGAGCTGTAATTGCTGTTTTCAAATATAGACCACTGTTTTTATGCTCACCAACCTCAATTCTTTTCCTACCCAGGCTTGGTTGACTTGCTATTTAACATTTTTATTACTGTTCATTATCCACAAAGGGTTTTCAGTGACATGACATATGCATAGATACCTGTGCATGAGTCCCAAATCTTACATGAAATTTTAGGCTATGACTTGAAATATTTAAAATACTTCTGAAATTGCTTGTATTAATAACACAAACTGTTTTGTGACCACAGCTCTGCCATATAAGCTGTTCTGTGGGGTTTTCAATCTAAAGCTTTAGGCAGTGAAGCATATTTATTTATTAGCTGATCCTGTGATAAACTGCAACAAAACCAGGAAATTTTCATGACAGAACAAAATTTTCATGTAAATGCAGTATTATGAAACTTCCGTTACAAAAATGCCTCGAGATCTAGGGCAATCTTGTTCCAATAATTAGAAGTAAATTATTATTTCTGCCCTTGTAACTCCCTCAGCCTTCAGCCAAGTCCCTAGAAAAGTTACTGTTTCTTTTTTCTCCTTTCAGTTGGGTTATGCAGGACAAATTTCTGACCATCTTGGTATCTTGAATTATCCTCCCACACGGGGATATTGAAAAATCTGATTTCTTAGATGATGTCACTAAAACATTACTAGACAAGACATACAAGGTATTTCTTCTACAATAGTTGCCCACATGCAAGTTCCCACAGGAAAAAAGGCAGCCATCTCTCTTGTGTGCTGATCAGACTGAGATCAAATAGGTTAGGTTTTAAGTTTACTCTCTTGGCTGAACTGCTTTAATAATGTTTTTCTCACTGTTTTCCCCTCTTCCTATCAGCTCTTCTTTGTATCCTTAGAAATGGGAACATGATTTTAGTAATAAAGTACACAGTCAGTTCTAAAGTATGCTGTTGAATGGAAGTTAGTACGTGAATTACAATGGATGGAGTGAATTACAGCGGTTGGGACCGGCCCAGTGACAGGCCCAGTGACAGCTCAGTGACAGGCCCAGAACTAGAGAAGTTATTTTGTCAAGTAGATTTGAGTTGTAAGTGATGGCTTATCTATGATGGTTAATTTAGGAATGATGTATGTTAGAATGAATTCTGTTCTGGTAATAGGAAGGATTTAAATTCTCCAATTAATTTAATTTTGGCTAACACAATGGTATGCTTTGTCTGGCACTAGTTAAGGGCACTCACAGCAGTGAAATAGAAACACTATTTTTTCACAGAAGTTCTGTGATGCTTATAAATATTCCATTGACTTTTATATTAATAAATTAATTTCAGATACAATGAAGTAGAGTATCAAGTTAAATAATTAAAGAGACACATTGTTTTTCCATCAGTTTTCAGTGTATACACACGTAGTATTGCACAGCTTTCTAAAGAACAAGCCTTGCAGCTGTGGTGTCCTTGATGTAACTGATATCTGTGTTTTGACGATTTACTGCTCTTTAGGAGGGTTCTGAACAGACCTCTGTGGACTGATTCAGAAGCTGGAAGACTTCCAGATGGTGAGGTCAGACTTGGCAACTCCAGCGCCTTGAACTTATATGTAGTTATGTCGTTCACCTTGGGTTTTTTAATTAATACTTCCTCATCCACCTCATCAAGAGTCCAGTTGGCCCTGCTTATCTGCATGACTGGTTTCTCCCTGCTCAGCTCCCTAATACCTGCACCCAATTCCAGTACTTCCTGTTAAAAAGAAAAATGACCTTTTAATTCTTACTTTCTCTTCTTCTATTAGACTTAGCCCTCTATACAACTTTGACGTATGGTAACAGTAAATATGTTTGCAAAACAATAAAAGTAGGCACAGTTTTCATGGTGACTTGGGATCAGTCACTTAAAACACATATCCACTCTTGCGTATCTGTTTGCCACTGTGCTGCTTCACTTAAGAACAATAAAAAACATGCAGCATTATTTCTGTGCATGTCTGTTTTGCCATTTTGGGCTGAAAAATGGAATTCTATGTTATTTCACTCACACAACCATGCAAAGTGTGAACAGTTTATTTGTAACTTATTTCCCATTCCAGAACAGTTACGGATTCTGTTTCCTGTCACGATGGGAGGTCCTTGCACTTAGCTATGTGAAGTTTTATTAATTTTTGGGAACAGTGACTAGGAATTGGAAAGTGTGAAAGAGAGTGGAAATCATCTATGTGCAGGTTTAATTTCAAAGTAAGGTAACTGGCACAAGGAAAGATGAACATCTTGAACAGGATTGAAGGAAAGGGAGATGGAAGTGTTCTATTTTTCTGTCCATATAAAACTTTTGCAACTGCATTACTTATATTTTAATAAATTTTTATTTACTTTCTAGCATAACTTCCCTTTAAGGGTGATTTTTCCAAGTAGGTGCAAAGTATCAGTGCAATATATCTGTATTTTACTTTTGTTTTGGTGGAAGGGGAATACCAGTATTGGAATTGATACCAGAAGACTCTCCATGAGTGAGAGACTTCCCCTAAAAGACTGGTGACACCAAACAACATGGCATGCAGATGGATAGTGGGGAGGAGAGCTTAAACTACGAGGGCCACAGGAGGTAAGTTTAATGGGAAACACTGAGAAGAAATGTAGATTGGGGTATGTTTAAAAGAATACTAATCTCATCTTGATGCAGATGGTGTTGGGAAGAAATTGAAGCATTTAGTAAGGTTTTTTAGCAGGTTCTTAGACTTAGTTCTAAATGAATACCCACTTATTGCTGAGTTAGTATTGGAAGTAGAAAAGTTCATTTGATAAAACTGTTTAAGCAAACTATGTAAAAATATGCTGAGGTTCTTGGCTTCAAAGTGGCAGGATCTTTTGCTTACATGTCCTGCTAATTATTTATTATAATTTGCAATTTTTATCTGCATATGTCATTGCCAGGATTATTGAATTATAGTCTAAATATTAGAGTCTTATGTTGATATGTATTTTAGGCTTCAGCACAGCTTTGTAAGAAAGCTAGTGCTGAAAGCCGAAGCCTCCGAGATAATACATCCAAGCTATCCTCTCTGACCTCCACTGGCTATCTGGGAGTTTCTAAAAGTAGTACAGGGGTGACCTGTAAAGCAATTTTTCTTCATTGACACTTTCACTGAAATATTAATATTTCTCTCTAGAAAACCTGAAATTCTATATTTAATTGAACCCCCAACTTTAAGTAGATGCAATGTAGTGTTGAACGACACAAAGTTCCACAGTTTATCCATGGAGTTCTAACATATGTCCATATGATTGTTACTAATGCCCTGTGTTCTCCCTTGGAGTGATGAGCCTTGTGCTTTGTCACCTGTGCATTGTGGTGCATCACAGAAGACTGGGCTTGTTTGAAAGGTTTGACACATGGAGGGGACTGAGGGTATGAAGTACCTGAAAAACAGGTGTTATGAAATGCTATGAACCATATATAAGAGACAAACCTTTTGAGTAGTCTTCCATTCATTGGAATAGTGCCTTGATCAGAAACACCTACCTTAAGTCCTTGGGACTTTCTGAACTGGAGTTTGACTCCTGAGCAATGCACAGCAATTGATGGAACTTGCTCATCCAAGCCTTTTTGATTGGATCAATGGTGGAAAACTCCCCTTGGAAAGGAAAGAGGAAAATCACTGAAAAGTTAATTCTTCAGGGTTGCCCAGACCAATGGAAAACCTTAGCACTGAGTTGGAGGAAACAAATTCCACCCAAACTCCCTTCCCTGTCAAGAGCAGAAAAGCAATTTCATTACAGTTCAAAGATTTTGCTGTGTGGGGTGTCAACAGATAGGAAAGTCAGGTGTTAATGTTCTAGCTCATGCCAGATTGGATTGCCATTTAACATTTAAATGAGCTGGTCTGTCTAAAAATCTATTTGTGGCTATTTCTGATCTTCCCCCAAGAAACACAAGGAAAAGTGATCTATTAATCATGCTGTTACAAAAGTCTTCTATTTTCCTAGTTTCACGAAGAGAAAAGGTGTATTTGCTTCTTCTTTTCCCTTCACTTAAGATTAAAAAACAGCTTTGGTTTTATCTTTGTTAAACAGAAACGACCTTTCTGCTTGTAACTAGGCCAATAATATTGTGCAAGCATTTGGCAATGACTGCATGCTCTGTGGATTGTGCCAGAGGTGGGTAGGTCCCTTCTGTCAAAGCACCAGTAGAAATGTAACTGCATGTGGCACCATGTAAGAGCAAGCATGTAGGGTTACCTGCTCTGCCTGTCACAGACAAGCCTGTGCTGCTGCGGTGGAGCTCTGGGGCTGGGGTTTCTGGGGTGTTAGGTACAATTGGCATTTGCCTCCTTCACTGACTGTCCTCTGCACTTTCCAGTAAAAGAAATTGGTTTATATTTTATGACCATCCCTATTCCTCTCCTGGCACTTAGTTGTACATTAGCAAACACATGAAAGAACATAGTCTCAAGCTGTGCCAGAAGAGGTTCAGATTGAACATGAACAGGAATTCCCCCATGGAAGGGGTTCTTGAACATTGGAATGGACTGGCCAGGGAGGTGGTGGAGTCACCATTCCTTGAGGTGTTCAAGAAATGACTGAAAGTGGCACTCTGTGCCATGGTCTAGCACACAAGGTGGTGTTCAGTCAAAGGGTGGACTCAATGATCATAGAGGTCTTTTCCAGCCTAAATGATTATGTGATGATTCCTTCCAACTTTTATAGGGACCAGTGTTAAGAACCTGTATAATTATGAGATAGTGTTATAAAACTTCTTAATTTAGAAAGCAGAGCTGTGTACTTGCAGAACCTAGGGAAGCAAGTCATTAAACAGAGCTGTAGCAAACGAAATAAAATCAATATTAATTTGTTTCAACTAGTGAATGCCCCAGTAATCCTGAGCTGTGCCAGGCTCAGTCAGTTGTGCTAGAGGTGGTGGAATGAGTACATCTTTCCCACTTCAACTGTGACCAGTTAGAGATAACTGTCTGAAGTCCAGGGAACCTTACATCATTAGCTAGTGCTAGATGGAGGAGAGCTTCTCAGACTTCTTTTCTGTGCTAACACTGAAAAGGTTGTTAGATAAATATATGTTTACCCAACATATTTTGCTTTATGTTGCGAACTTTATTTATGCCTTTTTGAAGATGGATGGCAGGTTTTCTTTTCCGTGAGTATTTGTGTTCTTCCCCCCCTCTAGCAGTCAGGGTAAATGTGATCTCCATTTTGGGGGGCAAAGAGAGATATTTATTGAAGCAACATGATACAATATATAGGTTCAGGGGGTAAATATTCATCTCAGGGGCTAGTTTTATGCTAAAGGATGGGAAGAGATATTACAATTAAGAGAATACAATATGCTCATTATGAGGGAGCTCAGGAATGCAAAGTTAGTCCATATTTAATGAACACGAGACAGAAGAAACAAAGGGATTGATAAAGTGAGACTCTATCCAGGCTAGGGGGTACACAGAAACCCACAAATATTGTCAACTGCAAGCAGCTTGGAGATACTGCGGCAGCAGATGTCTGCAGACTGGATTGAGTCTTATTAGGCTCTGGGATACTCCCAATACACTTTCCCAAGGTTTAGTTGAGTTTCCAGACAGGCCTTTTGTAATCAAGCTATTCCTGGACTCCATACCCTCCTCCTCCTACTTTGTTTTAGGATGTCAGGTACTGATGTGACAATAAAAGTTTTTCTCTATTAAAAATTCCAACCTTTTATTCACTTTTCATCCTGGTATTGCAGTTATTGGCTTGTCAGTGCTGTACTTAATCTCAGCAGAAGGATATAACTGGAGCTTGCTATGTCTTTTCTTTGGTAGAATAGATCCTTTTTTTTCGGCAGTGTTGTTGCCTGTTTTGCAGGTGGTGAACCTATTTTCTTATAGGCATGTTTCTTACATATGATGAGATTGTGCCTTAAGGTGTTTGGTAAATTTATTCCATTTGTTATATGAAGTTTTAGGAGAGCTTCAACGGCTGAAAACCCAATTGATGTAGTAAAGGGCAAAACAAATGTACATGTTTGTTCCTTTAGGGGTTAAATAGATGAGCTGATGTCTGTAGTAAAGGCAATTGCACTGGTCAGTGCAAAACTGCAACAGTTCACCTGAGATCTGTCAAAGAAGTTCATGACACAGATGAAGAAGGAGGAAATATGAGAGATGGCAAAACACGGAGTCTGTCATCCTTCACAAATGTTGAGGGTGCAGGTGAAAATTGGTATCAGGAATGAGGGCAGCATCTCTGAAAGAGGGACAAATCTTGCTGAATTTCTTGCCTTTCTGTTACAAGGCTGAAGAGATCTGAGCTAATGCCTGTTCCAGGTGAAATGGAGCCAGAATCTGTCCTAGGGAACTGAGGCCAAGTACCACAAGTGTGGATGTATTTGGATGATACAGTTGTCGCCATAAATCTCTTGCAAGCAGAACCTCAGTCCTGCTCAAACATAATCCAGGGTAGAAGTGATGAATTCAAAGCCTCTGAAATGACATATCTTAGTAGCATGAAAACAAGGGACTTGGCACAAGGACATGCTTTAGGGTGAGAAGCTGTCTGAGATAGTCTTAGAAGAGGAGGAAGCCAAACCTAGTCCATACTGCCAGCTGAGAATGGATCTTGGCATTGATATGCCAGCTCTGAGTTATGCCTGTGCATTGTACTGGGGAACACTAGCTCCAGTATGCCAGAATTGTGCCAGGGTTACAGCAAAACATGAGAGCAAGCTGCAGTACTGTAGAAGAACTTGTCCTAGGCACTTCCTTAGGACTCTGTAACTGCTTATGAAATAGACTTGCAAAATGTCATCTACAAGGACATCGAGCCTCCAGAAATGCTCCACAACTGCAGAGACTTTTATCTCATCTGTGCTGTATCAAACAGTTCTGATATGGTGTAGAAAAAGTGCTGAGTGGTTGCTGGAAAAAATAACTCTGTATTGAGAAACACAGGCTTGGGTTAGTTTTTGATGAGGGCTGCTTGTATGTATTTCTTTATAGAAACTTGTCATACTTCGAAGGGATTTGGTAAGATATCAATAAATAATAAGTGACAAGAGACAGAGAAAATGGGGCTGTACTGTCAGTGGAAGGTTCATCTTCTCACAACTGTGACTTGGCTTTTGCTCTGTAGAAATTCAATCAAAACTACTACAAAATATATAGTATGCTCTGTAGCAGAAATGTGCTACTTTGAGTCTTGCTGTGCATATTTTCTAGGACATCTATGAAATTGCAGTGTTTTTCTTCCAAATTATTCCCTCATGAAATCTAGTGGCTTTTCCCCCCCTTTTCCCGCCTTACTTTCTTTCTTTCTTTCCTTTTGTTCCTTTTTTTTCTTCTCAATTTTATTTTAAATTATTTTTTTAAATCAGTGTTCTATGTTGCTACATTTTCTTTTAGTTTGTATGGAGTTTCTAGACTCAGTTGCAACTTGAAAATATGGCCTCATATGACAAACAAAAGTGCAATGAAGCAGAAGCAGCTCAATGATGCACCATGAGGGTTTCAGCTTCCAACAGATTTTAAAGGAACTTATTGGTACAAGAATGTTTAATAAGCTAATAAATTCCTAATAGTTCTCATACGACCTTCTTGAGATCAAGTAAGTTCTGAATTCCCTGTCAAAGTTTGTTAAGTATGAATTCAAATAGGTAATGTGTATAATGTATTTATTATCTAAGGCAGAACTATTCTAAAAACATGATGGGAAGGTGTTCATTTTCTAACCTGAGTTACCAAAAAAATGATTACTTATGTCAGCTCACAATTGATCTCTATTCCACTTGGCTTTCCTATCTTTCTTCTTTCAGTGAGTGGTCTTAGCTGTAGTTGTGTTTTTGTATGTGTGGCCAGAATAGTTTCCCTAATAGGATGAATAGGAGAGTAAACAATCTGCAAGATCATGCCTTAAATTCGTAACTTAAGGTCCCATTGCCCAGGGAACTAAGAAGATTTTTAAAATCCTACTGAATCAGTTAGAAACTATGAAATTAGGGATTCATTATTTCTCTAATCTAGATTCCCTGCAATATTTTTTTTTTGAGTGCTTCTGTCTTAAATCAGTTTTCTTTCACTTGGAGAAGATACATATATAATTTTTTTAATATAACAAAACTTTTATAGACATGAAAGAAGGAACAAAACTTGACAATCTTTCGCTATGAGATTGTATTCTTACAAAGTTATACAATGAAACTCATGATGAAAAATATATACTAAGTCAAAGAAGTTTACAATAAATGAAATTGCCCAAAATTGGAATGGTAACTGAAAGCAACAGAACTTCTGAAACTGTATATATGAGAGTATTCTTCTATAGTGGTATATATTACAGTATTTGGTACTAAGGAACAAATATTCTAGGAGCATTTGGATTTATTATTTTACCTTTGGTTTTTTCTTTCATGGTCTTATTGCTTCTTTAACTCTGGAAAGATTAATAAATACCTGACTTGGACTTCTTCATTTTATGATATGCTAACTCATCTGCCCAAGAGTGAGCTGCATTATGGCAAGTTGTGTCATTCTGATTTCTTCTCAGAGAAGAACTAGTTTACAAGGTTGAACAACTACAGGGTATAGTAATTAGTATCATTCTCTTCTCAGATCTCCCTAAAATTGATTTAGTTTTTCTTCCAAAAGATTAATAACTGAAGGTCTGGGAGGAGAAATGAATGTAATAATTTACCATTAAAACAGGGTATTTGGACTTGATATTGGTTTGAACTGATATCTTCAGAACCTGTTCAGATTTTATGTGTACTGTTTTTTCTTAAATTAAATGTTGCTTTAATAATGAATTATATATGCCATTCTTTGGGTGGAAAGAGGGCTTGCCATTGAACTCATGTCAGACAGCCTAAGGGTTAGTCTCTTTTCCCTATACCTGAGGCTGCATTGGAAACACTTGATCTTAAGCGTTCTCAGGGCCTAATGGTTGTATAGAAGAGGACTAGAGGCCATGGTAAATGACAAGGATCTCTAGTTCAACAAGTGACACATATTTGACTTGCAGTTTAACGAGTTAAAAATACCTGCTATTGTTGTAGAGCTGATAAGTGTGAAGTTTTATCTGGTTTACTAATGGCTTCAATAATACAGAAAATCATAAACATTTTTCAAGTGACTTAAAAGTATTTTTCTAAAATAAAATTTTCACAGATATTTAGTAACTTACAACAACAGGAAACTTGGTGGTACCAAACATAGAATATATGTTTTTCAAGAAGCTTTGGGTTATGGTTCTAGACAAACAGTTACTTCTAAATAACCATCTTCTTGTCCTTGAATCAGAACACAAATTATCCATTTAGTCAACTTTACAAAATATTTTTATGATTCTTTGAGTGAATTAGAGCAGCAGTGATATTCTCATTCCTTCATGGTGGCAACAAAAGGTCCATGCAACTACTGCAATGGAAGCAGTAAGATTTATGATTAGCTATTCTAATGTATACTAATGTACTAATAGTGGCTAAGTCATGACTTTGTTACTAGAATAACTAGCAGAAGATGCAGCTGAATTTTTATCGTCCTATATTTGCCCTGTTTCATGCCAAATTTAAAGAGCTTTGTTATCCTCAATCATAAATCTAACATAGAAGTTCCAAATAATTATTGGGGGTTTGTTTCTTTGAGCAAAATTCAGCATGTGCGAATGCTGTCTTTTGCCTAATACAGTGGGGAAACCCTATTTTTCCTTAAACAGAAGCAAGTTTAATCTTAAATTACATGTACCACTGCTTAGTTTTGGTATGGTCAGACCACTGGGAAAGTGGGATGGTATAGGCAGAGGCACCTTGCTGTAGCGGTGGAAGAAAGAGATGGGTAAGAGGCAGATGGAATAACAAAGGAAAATTTAAAATATATTTAAAATATACAGAATGCAGAGCCTCCGAAAGAAATTTTGGTTTCAATGTTAAGGCTTTGATATTTACTAATGGAAAAAAAGCTGAAGATGTGAACAAAGACTTCTTGTTTCCTTTTGAGTTCTCTGGTACTCTAAAAAAAAAAGTGATTTTGTACATTCCTTGTAAACTAAGACACCAGATTTCATTATGTCTGATCTCCAGTAAAATCAACCCACATACCTTTTCTGCTTTAATCTCTTTGGATCAGATAAGTAACAATAACTGTGGATATTTGTGTATATTTACTCAGAAAAGCTCCTTTGATTACATCTATCCTACTACTTCAATGTGCCCCTTTTGTTGTTCTGGAAGACATAAACAGAAACCACTAAGGACTTCTAATAGGTTTGTCACTTCATTCTCTGAACATGATATTAAGAGTGACAAACCTAAACCAAGAATCACCAAAATTCAAGTCAAGTACATCATGAAATACTGATGCAAATATATTATCTTAGAGGAAAATATGAGTAAAGGGCCAAATTTTCAGCAATACAAAAATTAAAAATGGATTACAACAAAGGAGAATCTGCTGTCATTAGCAGAAAATGTGATCAGGATTCCTCTTTGTGGTCAGTTTCTCATATAAAATAGAAATATGCAGTTACTAGCCAGAAAAAAATAAATTGATAAATCACAGAAAAAGGTGGTTTTATGGCATAGTGAAATAGGTAGCTATGTGAAGGAGGCCTTAGGCTGTCAGAGGAAGAATATATAAAGGAAGGAAAAAGCAAATGTCACAGAGAACAAGAAAGTCAACACATACAAATTACACCGCAACAGCAGATTGAATGTCTAAATGTATTGACTGTATTTAAAGATGAAGGCCATAAAAAAGGTTGGAAAACTGGTATGCAAGGCAGGCACCAGGCTTCATGGTTGTCTCCTTAGGTATCCATTGAAGTGTGCAGATACAAAGTTGTATCTCTGTTAAAAAAAAATGTTGGGAATTCTGTGGCTTTATTTACAAGAGTTGTTAAAAGATTTCCTTCATGTTCAGAACCTTCAATTACCTTTGAAAGAATCAAAAAATGCTACTGGTGTATGAGAGCATCTCCTAAACAGTCTCTTCCTTATATTAATACTAGTTTATAAATGGCATACTCAGTAGGAGTCTTTTAAAAGAAATTGTTAATATGAAATAAATTCTAGAGGTGAAAACTCAGTTTTAAAAGATGATTTATTTTTTCCTATGTCTGCACATCACCAGATAATTAAAATATCAGCTCAGTGCTTCTTAGGTATGCATTTAATAAGTTGAGTTTTCTTAATCACCACTTCGTAAAATACCATTACTAGCTGTGTCACATTACCATTCTCCCTTCCAGACCTGAATCAGAGGAGGTTTAGACTCGATATTAGGAAAAATTTCTTCACTGAAAGAGTTGTGAGCCACTCGAGTGAGTTGCCCAGGGAAGTGCAGTCACCATCCCCTGTAGATGTGGCACTTTGGGACGTGGTTTAGTGGTGTACTTGGCAGTGCCAGGTTAACAGTTGTACAATGATCTTAAAGGTCTTTGTCAACCTAAATGATTCTATGGAAATACTTGGTTGAGAAAGCAAGTGGTACTTAGTAAAACTGCAAGTGTCCAAAGTATTCTATTCATGTTAGGCAGTGTTCATGATTGAGACTCTTCTTCCAGTACTCATCTAGGAACACGGTATTCTAGGAGGGCAAACTCCAGCCTGATGTGGGAAGACGTAGTTTCTGTTTTAAATATCACAAATAACAGTAATTCTGGACCTCTGAGTCTGAACTTCTGAACTTCCTGTAACTTAGAATATACAGCTGTAATACTAAACAAGGATTCTGTCCAACTTCAGGACTTGTGCATGGGAAATCACTGTCCTTGCTGCAACTTATATAATTTTTTAAAAAGTATGTCAGGGGAATAATTATCCTAGTAGAAGAAAGAAGCTTAAACTGTTTGTTATGCATTTGCTATACTATTCCTTTCTTAGGATGACACAACGACAGGACTTTGGTACAGCAGTACTTTGTACCAGAAGGTTGTGGGGTTTTCTTTTTTTTCTTCCTGAAAGGACAGTGGACTTCTAAGAAGTACTTTCTCAGTGACATAAAGGATGGAGCAAAGTTGTTTGTGACGAGTGCAGGTAATTAAAATTACTGAGATTGAACATGACTGTAGGATTTATCTCTTTCTTGAGTATAATTAGTTCAATATGAAATATGCTGATTTGAAATGAGCTGTGAAATGAGTAAGCAGGAAAAATGACATGATATGAACTTTCTCAGGGTCAGTAATTCAAATCCAAGAACTTGTACCTCACATGCATGTGAAAACTTCTTCGTTCAGTCCCCAAGCAGTAAGATGGTTTGAAATTTGTCCAGTAATTGTTTAGCCCTACTGAACATATGAATGGTTATGTAATTTCTGTGATGGGATCTTAGTGCAAGGGAGACAATTTTAATGAAAACAATAAAAAACCCAACCATATGCTAAAGAAGCTGAAATTTGTTTTGGAAATACTCATAGAATGAAGAAAAATGTTAGATGATATAAGTTGTTGTGAGCCATTAAAAGAAGAATTGGGTAAGCTCAACTGTGTTGTGAATCTTGGATATAGATCATTCTTATTGCTGACCTACTAAATCATTCTGCAATGTTTCAAACCAGTAATGTTCAATGGGAACTCTTTCATTGTTATAAGGGTAAATGAAGACACCAACAAATGCATGAAGATGTTTCTCCCTTTATGCTCTTTCTTCCTCTCTGTGGCTTTGGCCTGCACATTTTACCTATGTGGATGTGGGTATAGTGAAAATGATGCCTTGTGAAAGCAGGCAATTCAAATGTTGACAGGAATGGAGAAACTAAGGGGCACTACAGAAACTTGGTTTTCTTCTGAGTTCTTCTTGGAGAGGACATGGGAATCACTACTTTATTTGCTCTCTTTGGGCATGGATACTTTCTCCTCATCCATGCCCTGCTCCCCAGAGTACTCTGCTAAATGGACAGGGTACATTTTGGTGAGGTATTTCTAGGGGAGGTCATGGGGCATGGTGCATTCTGGGCAGGTTACAGAAACTGTCTGCCTTGCAGGTTAATTCAGAGGCACTCAGAACTAATAGAGAGAAACTCTATTCCTTTCTGGCCAAATGAATCACCGGAAGCAGCCTCTAACATAATCCTGAATTCTTTTAATTTTCCTCTACCACTCCAGGTCATGTTGTCCCTTGGTTGGTAGTTCTGGTCTGAGTCTTGCTAACTGCCTTCTATGTTTTCAGTCTCTGCAGAGTTCAGAATCATCTATGTGCATTTTAATAACTTAGTATGACAATTTATTAATTTTGTGTATTGAACTGTGCAATTTTCTTAAAGACAGTTCCTTCATGAAAGTGAATAATGTTGTTTATCTGTTCATTCAGTGTGTAAAATGGACTGGAGAGCCAGGTATATTTTTAGATCAGTCATCGAGTAAAATTGAACTCATGAGTAATGCTTCTGTATCACACATGAAAAGAAGTAATTGGACTGAATAAATCAATCCATGGTGAACAACTACACCAACCTGTCATTTACAGATATTTAAGAGTTTAAAAAAGGAAAAAAAAAGCTGTTAACCTAGTTCAAAGAAAGCAAAATAACACCTACATAAATCCCATCAGGAGACCATGACTTGCAATCTTCAGACATCACAAGCTGTCTTAGCATTCCTGATAAGTTGGGATTTATGAAACATTGTTTTCAGTATGCCTGTTTTTAGACAATATGTCTAAAAGGCAGACTCTTAGGATTCCATTTTAGTATAAGTAACTCCAGTTTAAATGCATTCTTAGGTTGAACAGTAACTAATGATTATCTGAGTAATATTTTAATATCATAGCACCTGTGAACTTAGATACTACTTTAAAATGATAAGCAAATTCTATCTTAATTGCTGTTACATGCCCTGCCTCTCAAAGTTGCAGAAGCTTGAGCAGGTTATTGTCAAATGTACAGCATTAACATATTGGTATCAAAGCTGTGTGGAAACACTATCCTGTATCAGCTTTTCAAAGATGCAATTTTCTGCCATTCTTCTGCTGGAGGATAATTGCATTTTTAGCACAGTCCTTTGCATGTTCTTTCAGGTCACTCTTCATTATGCTTACAGCCTTTCAGGGAAAGTCTTGGTCTTCCTGTACTTTATTTCTCTGCTGGCTCAGATTTGCAAGATGGTAAAAGGATGAATGGCTTTGAGGAAAGAGATAGTCTCTATGCTGGAAGGTGTATGCTACATTGTTAATTTCTGACAACCAAGACAGATGTCAAGGCAGGGCAAGCACTGTAAGTAACACTCGTGTCTGTCAGTGCCTACTTCGAAATTCCTGATCTGACTGAGCCCTTTTTACAGTCTGTGCAAACTCTCATATGTAACTGGCAAACAATTCAGCAAGTTATGAAATATTGTCTCTCAACAAATAATTTTTCACAATATAAAATACAATTAAAAAAAGATGTTATAAATAAATCCAGGCAGCAAACAATCCTGACCATTATTATATCTTAGAAAACTTGGATTGGCACCATGCTTGAAAGCAGTGGTAATATTTGCATTTAGAAATGACTGCCTGTCTGGTGAATTAAAACTGTGGAGTTGTAGCCAAAATTCTCACAATATTTTCATTTCCCCCACCAAAACTAATCAAGCGGCTGATCAAACCCAGAAGTCATTCACATCCTGTGCCAATGCAAATTTTTTTATTGAAAGAGATGTTTTGTTCATAGTAATTTTTACTTTGCACTTAGTTTAAGTTATTTTAATAGCCTTTTCTTTTAACTTTCATGTTCTGATTACTTCTCTGGATATCAGGCACAAAAAATTGCCATTTCTCTTTTTTCTTTTTCTTTTTTTTTTTTTTTTTCAGCGTAACTGGCAAGTCTTTCAACACCTTTTAACCATAACAAGAAACACGCAAATATTTCAGAGCTTTCTGTTGAAATAAGAATCAGTCATTGCACGTCTACATGCTTCTTTCCGAGATCAATAACTTCACCTCAGTATTTTTTCATTCACACTGCCCACCATGATTTGTTATTCAGATAAAAGCGTACCTGCTGTAAGTGAAAGCAAATATTAACACTAATGTGGCAGTTTTCTTTTAAAATAGCAAACAGAGACTCAAGCTCCCTTTTGTCTCTGACCTTTTCAATAGCCTTAAATAGAATTCAACTCTTCCACTGAGTAATCAACATGAAGAAATAATGAGGCACACATGAAAATGTTAATATAATAAGGGAAAAGACTTTTTATCATAGCAACGGACAGTGATATTGTATCATATGAGACACAAGACACTTGAATTTGTGTTTGTTATAACTGGTTTATTGTTGTGTGCTTACATAACATACATTTGTTACTAGTCAGATTAAGCAAAGACAGCAATGTGTAAGCTGAAGTCTATAACATGAATGACACTAATGAAAACTTCATTGCAAATCACTGGTTATCCTGTAATTTTTTTCCCCAGAAGACAGTTATTTAATGGATAAATCACAAAACTAAATCACAGGATCACAGAATCACCACCACAGTGGGTCCCTCCCAGCTGGGAGGATCCAACCAGCTGCTCAGGCAGAGTCATGCTGGAGCACATTGCACAGAATAGTGTCCAGACGGTTTTTGGGTATCTCCAGTGAGGGAGACTTCACACCCTCTCTGGGCAGCCTGTTCCAGTGTGTGGTTACCTGCACAGTAAAGAAGTTCTTCCTCATATTCAGGTGGAAATTCCTGCGCATTGCTTTCTGCCCATCGCCTCTTGCCATATTGCTTGGCACTATTAAGAAGAGCCTGGCTCCACCCTTCTCGCACCTTCCTGTTAGATACTTATATACGATGATAAGGTCGCCTTTCAGACATCTCAAGGCTCAACAGGTCCAACTCCCTCAGCTTTCCTTGTCAGAGAGATGTTTCAGTCCCTTAGTCATCCTTGTTGCCCCTTTGTTCCAGGAGCTCCCCATGTCTCTTGTACTGGAGAGCCCAGAACTGGGCACAACACTCCAGATGTTGCCTCATTAGGGTTGACTGGAGAGCCACCTCCCTCCACCTTCTGGTAATGCTCTTCCTCCTGCATCCCAGGATACCACTGGCCTTCTTCACCACAAGGGCACATTGCTGGATCATGGGCAGCTTTTTGTCCACCAGGACACAACCAGGGTCATTCTCTGCAGAGCTGCTTCCCAGTAGATCAGTCCTCATTCTTTACTAGTGTGCAGAATTATTATTCCCCCAGGTGCAGGACCCTGTTTCAGGCAGTTCTTCTCTGCCCATCACTCCAATGTGTCAAAGTCCTTCTGAAGGGCTGCACAGCTCTCTGGGATATCAGACACTCCTTCCACCTCTGCATCATCAGTAAACTTGCTGAAGAGGCATCTGTGCCTTTTTCTGAACCACTGATGTATGAGTTAAACAATACTGGGGCCGGTATTGAACCTTGGGGAACACCAGTAGTGACAGGCCTTCAAGACCCTGTGCCACTGACTGCAACCCCCTGGAATCTGCCATTCAGCCAACTCTCAACCTCAAAAGTTGTTGACCGAGGTTGTTTCCCACCACATCCACCTTCCTCCACCAGAAAGATAATTATTGTGATTCTTCCATGACCTTAGTCCATCAGCAGGACACTTCTTCCTGTCTGAGCAGAACCAAAATAAATCCTTCAAAGGAAGAAGGGAGAGTGAAACTAGTAGAAAATGACAAAATTAAGTGCTCTGCTAAGAAAACATAGAAAATGATAATTTTCTGTATGTGGGAAAATATACTCTTCTATGTATGGTTATGTAGGGTACTCTGTCCCTGCTGGTGGAGCTTTCTCAGGGCCCAAGCTACTGTTTATTCCTTGTGCCCTTTTTGGGGTGCCTGTTTTCAGAGTACTTTAGGCTGGTCGAGCTGGTTCCTGCCTTCCTGCATAGAAAGAATCAATTTCCTCGTTTTTCGCCAAAGTTTTGTAGCTACATTTACAGATGCCCTGCTGATAAGCAAAAGAAGCAACATGTGTGAATTGGGGTTGAGTGAGATTGAACCCAGGGGTGATGTATTTCATTCTAAGTGTAAAAACTATTAAATTCCCGGTGTTGTCTTTAATATGAGTAGTTTCAAAAGCCAACAAAGCAAACATTATTCCAGATGTATTTGATGGGTTTAAAAACTGCGCAGTTAGTTACCAAGGAAAGTAAAATTAATTATTTAATCCAAATGGATTTCTTTTTTTTTTATTCTCTGAGAAGTTATATTTATCCAGATCTTACAAGTAAATTTTATCTTGTTTTATCCCTTTCTGTTTTCTTACACTAATATGAGACTTAATATATTCCATATAGCTAGAGTACTAATCCTAAAAAAAAAAAAAGAAAATGAAAATTAAATTACACATTCAATTACTTTTTCTTCATTCTATTACCCCCCCTTCATATATACAGCTAGACACACTATTCTTCCTAAGTGCAGCCACATTCAGATGGAACACATTTACTTGTAGTCTAAAGGCTGATTTTGACCTTTCTTGATTATATTGACTTTGTTTCCTTTCAGCTTTGCTATTGAAGAACTTACTTATTGTGTTTCCCCATCTCTCTCCTGCAAGGAGTGGCCTTGAAAGTTATTTAGTGTAATGATTGATTTTAATAGTCTTTTCTTGCATTTTAATCTAGGTTAAATAGTGCAACACTCAGGAAAGGTTTTTCAGCTTTTAGAAACACAAAAGAGAGTTATCTAATTTTTGTGAGACTGCTATAATCTGATTATTACAGTAAGTGAAATTATGAATTTATCAGTGAATTCTTGACTTTTCATTTGAAAGGTCTTCTGCAAAAATAAAAATGTCAAAGAAAATTCTATGTATTCTTACTGTGTTTAACACTTATAAACATCCCAGCCTATTTGTGCTTACTCTGCCTTCCATCAGAGGCTACGGCAATTTGGTAGTGTGAGTCAATTTCCTGCAGTGCATGATATGTGGGACTGCACCAGTGAGAGCAGCAGTTCACTCAAAGGGCCCCAGTAGGATTATGAAAACTTCTGGGGTAGAAGTTCCAAAGCATTTGACAGCAATACACATTGAACCAGAAGTGAAACATGATTTTTGTGTAAACCTGAAACACAATTTTTCATTTCTGTTGACAATCAATAATTTCAGAAATTTGGTATTGTGAATATGATAACTTTTTTTTTTTTTTTTTTTTAAATTAGCAGACATACTCAGCATGAGATATTCAGGACTTATTTTGCCTCAGGCTTCATATTAGGCATGATACATGAAGCTATATATTCAATTATCTTCAGTTTGAAACACTTAGTTCTTCTGAAATTTTTAAATATATATATATATCTGAAATCAGACACTTAGAAAGTGAGAAAGAATATTTTGACTTCAGGAGCTTCAGATTTTTCTGGTTTATCTGTGACAGAAGCAGGGATAGATACTTCAGAAGCTGAATTACTTTAAACATAGAACCAGTTTATCTTGTTGTGAGAACACTTAGGTTATTTGCTGTGCATTTTTATGAATTCTAGCATGTTTTTGAGATCTGTTTATTTACCATTACTCTCCTAGGATTCTGCTGACATACTGGCCTTGTATTTTTCTAGATTATAAGCAATTTAAAATAATCTGTCATACCTTACTCTACTGGAGATATTGAGATACATCCAGAATCTTGGACACATGTCTTAAATGGAAAACTTGCTGGAATAGCTGCGATCTTGATGTGAATCTGGAGGCTCTCAAGTTACAGAGATATGAGAGAAATTATTAAAGGAGGAATCTGTAGAGTTATAAAATACACAGAAACAATTTCTGATATAGAAAATCCCTGTTCCACAAATTTTTGCATCTAGGACAGGGGGATTATAGTTAAACAAAGACATTTTTCTTGATTCCACTTCTTTTGCTCATATTCACAGTGCTTATTATAATCGAGATTTAACCCTTACTACAATCTACCACCCATAAGAATGCTTATTTTCTTTTATTTTTCATGTTATACACTACAGCGACTCCTACTAGTGGGAACACAAGCTATAGGAAAAAACCAGTTCTCCCATTTCCATGAAACTTACTTCCTTCAAAAGGCACTTTGCTTTGGGCAGATGGCACATGCTGATACACAGAGTTGTGTACTTGGTAGATTTCATGGCAAACTGTACAACTGCGAAATAGAGGAATGTCTTCTCAACAGATTCTCTTCTTCAAGGCCAGGCAAGGGCTAGTAATTTTTTCAGCAAAAGGGAGGAGAGCAATCAAGCGAAATGGGGCACTGCCTTTACTAGTTGCTTCTCAGAATGAAGGAATGTTTTTAATTGAAAATTTTCATATGTTGTTCCAAGGCACACATTTGGTACAGGAAATTTTAGTCTAGACTCATAGAGTTCAGTCTTACTAACACTGAAAACAAGACCTTCAAGTTGGAAATGTTGAGGCAAGTTTTTCTGGAAGTTACCATTTCTGCAATACCCAGATGGGAACAAAGTCACTGGAATAGAAATGTGTGGTGTCAGTTAAGGTGTTTAGTGTCTCATAAATTGTGAATCTGGCAATAAAACTTCCAATAAAATGTAGATATTCTTTTCCAAACTGTGAAAATTGTGTTATTAATGAATGGCTTTAGGGCTTACTGAGACCTTTACAGATGTCTTGGTATGTTGTGATTGAGTATTATTGACTGCTACAAATAATCCTTTCTGTTACTCTCCTCTTTGCTTTGAAGCAGAAATATAATGTTGGTGTGCCACAGAAGACAACTTTCTTTTAATGTCTGTTTTAGGATTTTCAGTTGTGAGTTGAACAGATACTTCAAACTACTTATTATATTCCAGTGGTTCCTAAAAAGATCAATGACAGAGATTGACATAATAAGGTTAGGTAGAAGTAAACAATCAGTTTTTCAAATACAAAAATAAGACGAAACTGTACTCTGATGAATGCTGTTGCTATTATGTAGTTGTTGCTATTTTGCTGTACTGTGACTATGCTTCCCCTGACTAGCAATGGTTCAAGTGTGTGCTTATCAGGGAGGGCAACAGAGATAATTTAGTCTTGATGATTATTCCACTGTGGTTTGTAATGGAAATACAAAGGAAATGACTGTGCTGCATTTCAGGAGGCCTGGGGGGGGATGACCAAAAGAGTAGGAAAATATCATCAGCTGGGGAAACAACAATCAGACAAATTAACAGAAGAGGCACTTCAAAATGGGTCCAGAAAGAAAAAAAGAAAGGAAGGAAGCACAGCAGAAGGTTTGGGTGGTTTGAAGCATTAGAGCATGCTTTTGAGGGAAGGGCTAGAACCAATAAAACAAACTGCTGAAAGCCCACTACATGAAAGACATCCATATACTTGTATATGCTAGTATATACATATACTAGCAAAAAGTTCCATCCATTTATTCTAGTTCTTCTTTGCTGATTTCTTAATCACCCTTAAGCTGTGAGAAAACTTTCCCTTTTGTCCTATAGTATCTTTAAATTATTTTAGAACCTTAAAGAAAGTAGTTGACAAAGAAGAAGGAAAAGGGAGAAACAGACCTATTTAACAATGTAGAGGAGAATGGAAGTGGAGCCTAGGAAAGATCAATGCATGGGCATAATAATTTCATTCTGCTCATGTGTAATCCTGGGAACTGAGAAATGATGTGCCAAAACCTACCAGTTACACTAAGTTTTCAGAGTGTGAGAATGTTATAGCCAGGTAGTGTGTTTCCTAATTAGCTGCATTTTTGTGTGCTTTATCTCGTAAGGAAACAGCAGAAATATCTTAGAACATATGGAAAGCCTATACCTGTACGTACCTTTCTGTGCACATCAATCAAGTTTTTCCTGAAAAGTTGAGCTATACTCTAACAAACTTACACTTTTTATGCTTACAAGCCCAAATTTACATGAAGACCCTACTCTTTGAGCCCAAATCCATGGGGAAATTTGCATTTCAGGGCAGTATGTAAGAGAGAAGAAACTTGAGCCTTCTTCAGCTTGGAACTGTTACACCCAGACCTGCAATGCAGAGGAGCTGGGCAGTACATCCAACTGTTACCTCTCTTTTCTTTACAGAACAGATGAGGAGACACCTCTTGCTGGAGAAAAGGGTACCCAAAGCACTGGATGATCCTGTTTGCTCTTTTTACAGATATAAGCTGTTAAGAAGGGGTGGAAAAAGGCCTTTGGAATCAAGATGGAGGAAAGAATAGTTATCTGCTCTCCAATACTTCTAACACCTTCAGCACCTTCAGCAGGCTGGGTTTTTTGATCAGGACTTAGCAAATACAGCAGGTGCCTTTACTTGTCACTGAGGCAAGACACAGTTGCTGCTAAGACTGGACAATACAGCTTGCTTCTTTGGTTCCCCTGAATCTTGGACACAGCTAGATAATGCTGCTGAGGTCAGACTGTCCTGATATGACAAAGGGAGAGGAAGGCTATTACACACAAGCATCATTTTTCTGTGCTAGTTCTACACATATGCTCTCTATTAGTGCTGTAAAGTGCACCAGGAAGTGCCTAAAAGAACATACTTGGGATTTCTTTTATTTAGTGAAAATTGCAGTTCAAAGTACAAAGCACCTCTTAAAAATTCCCATTAATCTCATTTTAAGAAGAGTAGAATTTAGTATTTGGTGTGTATGGATGCTACACAAAACTGATGGTGATAGTCTCTGTTGAAAAACAGCTCAGTTTTGGTCCGGAGCATATGTGAACATACTGTCTCTCAGCAATTAAATCAGTATTCATATGCTCTTTTTATGACAAGCAAATTTGTAAATATTGGTAGTCTATTATGAAACAGTTTCAGGGAAGGAAACCAAGCTGGTGTAAGTTTCTTGCTGTTTCACTGACTTAAATAACTAAACAATATTTTTAATTTAAATTAATCATATTTACAGCTTGTGCTGAATTTCTTGGAGGAGTATTTAACCTTTAAAAATGTTTAATGTTTTCTACTGTATTTGATATAAAGTTTGCTTATTACCATAAAACAATGAGTAATTAGTTTTGCTGATGTGATATCCCTTAAACAGTACATTTGAAGGTAATGTTGATGAGTGTTGTAGGAATGGTTATAGCAGCACATGCAAACTGCACAGTACTATGGCTGAACTTAGTAAAATTATCCAAGATAATGTTCTAGTAATCTCCAATGGTGTTTAAAAACCATCATAGATATAAGTGACTTAATGTTGATACAGATGAACAAAACAAGGTGAAATTTAATAAAAAATCAACAGCTGAGCACATCCTTAACCTCAAGTATGGTTACTTAACCATGCAAAACTGGCATGGAAAAGCTTCAGAGTGGAATGATGATGATGTGCAGTCATTTCAATTCATGTTAAATATATTTGTCTGGGTGCAGTGCAAGGTAGTGAGACAGTGGACAGATTGCTGGTGGCAATCTGCAGATTTTTATTAATATTTGCTATCTAGATGTCTTTTAACACTGTATGTAATGAATTTTGCAGTTTTGAAAATTGAATCAAAGGGCTAAAATGAGTTGTATGCCAGATAATGGAAAAAGAAAAGGAAATCTTGTAGTCCCAAAAAAGCAGTTTCGTCCAACTGTGGCTGAAGAACCTTTCCATTTGTGGAGAAAAATATTAATTGCATTAATAATTAGCTATAATTAAAAATACATTTTTTTTCCTCCTTGCCACTTCTTTTTCACCCTTCTTTTGCTACGCATACATCAAGCTTTCTCACCCCTGTCCTGAGCTGTTTGGTACCTTGACAATTTCATCTATTACCATTCTTTGCTTTATTCCTGTTCTCTGTCCTGTATAATGTTTTTCTACTGGGCCACAGAACCTAATGTCCTCCTCTGGGGCAAGTTCAGAGACTTTGCAGTGCTAATTCTTGAAGCACTTCTTAAAGTGCCACTTCTTTTGTCTTCTTAAAGACCAAACCAAACTCATAAATTTTAAACAAACTGACACTCATTAGCAGAATATTCAGAGAGCACCTAAAAATTAGTTACACTCAATTACATCTTCTTCTTGTGAAACCTACTTATTCATTGTTTTCACTTAGCTGTACTTTGGGTGCAAATATCTAGGTGCCCTCTTCATGTGGTCAGTTCCTACTTAGGAAAGAAACCTTATTCACTTGGTTCTCCACTGGAATATTCTGAAGGTTCACCCTCCTCCCTGCTAGTACTGTGTATTACACCAGTGGCACTTGCTACTCTAATATGCTTGATTGACAGGTCCTGTCTGAGGCAGAAGCTAAGGTTTTAAAAGTACAGCTAATAAACATTTCAAAACTACTTGATCTTCCAGAATTGTTATTAGTATCCTATGAGATTCTTGGAGACTACACCATGGAAATTTTGTTACAATTTTACTGCAGTTCCTTCCCCATCTCCATTTTTAAATCAACAAAATAACTTTTAAGCATAAAGTTCTTCCTTAATCTCCTTTGCTATTGAGTCATACCATGTAGCAGTTAGTAGCAGCTTTGAAACTAGCACATCAAACAGACTATAATTCTACGAGAATTTCCATGCTTCAGGTTTTTCACGAATGTGATTAGTGTCCAAATGAGTGTGTCCTGTATTACTGAAGTCTTTGATATGCTGAGACGTAGTAAATCACAGGGGTCAAAGTAAGAATATTAAATAGGATACCGAATATGAAAAAAAATTGAGCTGTACAATAAATGGATTTCAATGGCAAGAAAAACAAAATCAATATCACCTTCATCCATATGCTTTGTAGCAGCAGTGATAGATAATAACATATTTAGGAACAGAACACCTATTGCAGTTTTTAAAGCATTTTAACTTGCTATTATCCCCCCTCCCCTCTAATTTTAGAAGTTCCATATTTTAACTAACAGTTGACCCCTTATCATACTTCTTTGTACTTCATTCTCTCTGATCAGTTGGAAGATTAGTAGTTAGGCAGATCTTATAACACCTGATGCAAATGTTATCCTGAGTGAAATAATAATCATAGCATCTTTAAGGTTAGAAAAGGCCTCTAAGATCATCAATCCAACTGTTAACCCAGCACTGTCGTTTTCACCACTAAACCATGACCTCAGGTGCCGCATCCACATATTATTTTGAACACTTCCAAGGATGGTAATTCCACCACAAATAATGATAATGATGATAATGATGTAATTAAAAAACCCAATAACTGAAACAACCATGCCAGTGATGTACTTCTTTCAAAGCACACTTCTTACACTGCTTAAAGTGTTAGAAAAATCTCAGTTTAAGAAATTTTAGAGCACGGTTGTTAAATTAGCAAAGCAAAAGGTTTATTGGCCAAAACTGCATGCATGCAGGGCACCTTCGCCACAGTGTGACCACTGGGAAGGACGCGCCGAGTAGGGGAGGGGTTGTTACATTTATACCCTCGCGCCACGACCCCCCCCTTCCCTCCCCGGGGGTCAGCCCCCTTCTGTGTCCATCATGATGCTCTCCACAGCCTGTTGGATGTGGCTGGATCCTCTTCCCTCGGGCAGTTTCTCGCTTGCTGGAGCAGCCGGTCATCCTATGGGTCCCTGTCCCCGGCCGCAAACCCTGGCAACAGCGCCCCCCGCAGGGGCTGTTGTCTTACAGTCTTCCCGTCTATTCCGCCTCGCCTGTCCCCGGGGAAAAACCCTTCCAGAAAATCAAACCATTAACACAAAATCCCCTTAAAAATTAATACATAACTTCATCATTAACTTTAATAACCTGTCACAACGAACCCCACACCCATTTCTCACAAAAGTACTGTACTCTGCTCTTTTTTCCTAATCTTGCAGAATGATGTTCACATACAGTGAAGCTTGTCTGTATGAACATCCTTTATTGGTGTCCTCATCTATTCACTGACAGTAATCTTTTTCCTCTTAAAATCTGGGTTTCAAAGAATTCCTTCACAAAATATTCAATGATGCAACTTAAAGTGTTAGTAACTCTGGTTCACATTTGTTGTATGCGTTGTGAGATCAAGGTATGTGAGCCTTGTTCGCTTTTGCACTTTTGAGGTTTAATTTTGTAGAGCTGCTCTTCTTTTTGAGTTGACAGCTTTTAATTGTTAGCTGTTTAGCATCTACAAGGGCCAGTGAATAACAAAGTCAGTGGAAAACATTATAGCACTATATATGAAATCTGAAGACTGAAGGTTGATCTAACCCATGGCCTTGGCTTGGGAAGAGGAGCAAGAATATGAGCCACACAGAGCTTGCTTTATTTCTGCTGCTGGCAATGGGACCAAGAGAAGATAGTTACTTTCCCTAGGAGTAGCTAGCTTGAATCTGACAAGGACTGCTGGTCCATATACCCAAACTGCTCCAAAATGAAGACCTGCATATGCAAGAAAATGTCTAAGTTTCAGAAGTGCCATGTATGTAGCAGTAGTCTCTAGAGCAAAATAACTGATGGACAACATAAACAGCTTTATGGTAACTGGTGCTTATTACCTGATCTTGCTGAATTGATTTTTATTTCAAAATCTTTTCTTTCCTGTACTTGCTGTTACCTAAATGAGAAAGACAGTAATTTATACTTGGACTTTTCAACATTGACAAGCTTTGGTAATGTCAAATGCTCACTGAAAATTTAAATGCCAGCTAAAGCTTTTAACTTTATGATCCTGACCAATCAGCATTATAAACATCTTACCCAAATACTTTTATGAAAATGCAAACATCTAAGACAGTGTGCAGACAAATTTGCAGAGCTGGATCTTGCTTCACAAAGATTATTTCCAAGAAGTACTAGTTAACTGGTAGCAGATTTCACTTAAATAATTTTCTGCTCAGGGAATAATATAAACATTTCCATTGACAACTTAATTTCCAACTTTTAAACTGCATTCTATGTGCACTTCCACCACATAATGACTGTTCTAATTTTGGAAGTCAATTTTCAGAAAGTCCTATAAATAAATAATAAAGATTTCATTTTGTATAAACTGTAAAATACAATATGAATGCCACTTTGAAGATGTTACCTAGCATAGAGTTAGACATAATTGGCTTTCTTACTATCCCTATCTTCAAAGTCTCAAAACTAAACCTGTTATAGAACATAGAACTCTTAAAAGGCAGTAGGACAGATACGTCTGCTCAAAAATTTGGACACACCAGTACTGGAAAAGGGAAATGAGACCAAAACTCCTTTCATTTCAGTGGACATTTGCTGTTATCTTGTGTTTTCCAAGTGTTGCTGGGAGGGAAGCTAGTTAAAACCTTGAATGTATTCTGGGTTTAGTGGCAGTCTAGACCATTTATTGCATTGTTATATTGATGTGTGCTGCTACAGAAATAACAACAGAGATACAGTATAGGCACAGGGAGTTGCCTTGGTCGCTGGAGTGTGTGGTGTAGCAAAAATTTCTGGTATAGGCAGAGTGTAGTCCTTAAACAGTTTAAGGGCAGCTGCTGCTGTTGTTTCAGTGTGTGGGAAGGTGGATAATATTTCCTTCAATTGCTGTGGCAGTGTGGTTCAGCTCTCCAGGGCTTTCCTGTTATTCACTTCCACCCTTTTCCAAGGCAGAATTAGCCTACTTTAAACTCTTCCTCAAGGAGGGTTCTTGTTCTGGGCACACAGCTATGGAAAAATATTGACAAAAAAATCTCTAAGGAATTGCAGCCTGAATACCTGGAAATATTCAGTATGAGACACAGCTAGTGTTTAGAAATGTCATACCTGGCACAGACCATGGGATTTCTCCATCACTCAGCTTCCTTCTTCGTGAATGCAGGCAGGTTCACATCAGCATTAATATAGCTGTGTCTTAGCTGCTGCTGCTTGTTAGTATAAGGAGTTCAAAACATGGTACTAGGACCTGAGAGCGTCAATATGATGAATTAGTCTGTGCCTCCAAAACCTTTACAGACTGAAGATACCAGCTCTGTATGAAGACTGTCACTAGCTTCTTTTCCCTTTTGTGTTCTGTCCTTCTCTAATGGTTTTAGTCTTTAAAAAGAGAAACTTAAAAAAAAACTTATGTAGCCCTAGGAGAAAGTTACTTAAGTTTTTCCAACACTTGTAATTAGACAAAACTGACCATAAAAATCTCATCTTGGTAGAAAACGCTAATAGACAACCAGATTAAAGCAGGAGTTTTCTGACCTTCCCCCTGCAACCTAGCAAAGATATTAAACATATCTCATTTAGCACATACTTTTTAAATATTGTCATAATTTGAAAGTAAGATATAGCAATATAAGGTATGGCAAGTAATTGCAGAAACCTCTACAGGGAGAAACTGAGTCAGGTCCCTGCTGCTGTCTTCCTTTTGGCCACTGAACTCCTTTGTCATGGGTGAGCAGAACGTTGTATCTATGAACTTTGGTCAGAAATATACATTACTGTAGTCCTTTATGCTGGGTGTTTCTAGTTCAAGTATCTGTCTTGCCGTCTGAAGGAATTTGTTTTTCTCAGCATCCTCACCCTTTTTTTTTCCTTTTTTGAGGGATATGGACTCATAGCAGGAATATTTGAAGCGAACTAGATATTTTCGAGAACAATGAACTATGATAAGAGGTGAAAAGAAGATTGTAGCAATTGTACTGTATTTAGTTAAGTTCTACATACTCATCTGGGAGGAGCATTTCTGACTAATACTGGTTAGTATTATGATGACGGTAATCTAGTACAGGTAATATAATTATTATCTTGATCCTTTTCACAGTTAATTATTTGAGCACTTCTTGGGCAAGATTCTTCTATTCGTGCTAGTGAGATATTCAGTGGAACACATTATGAAGGTAGAATAGGATCAAATGTGAACATATCCTTGTCAAGTTTCCTGTAGTCAACCAGATGAACTGAGGGGGAACTGGAGCAGGTCCATGACTGAGTGTGAGACCTCTGTTTATTCTCAAATGGCACAACCAGAAAGTATGTAACTTTTACATCTATAAAATTTCTGTGAACTTTAAAGAACGCTGAGAATTTCAGAGCAGCAGAATTGGTCAGCAGCTATTTGCATCAGGTAAGAAAATGTTAATTTTTTAGAATTTTGCAATCATGCATAATCAGATATCTTTGCTACAAATGAAAGCATCTCAATTAAGTATATTTGAAAACCAAAGTTTTGGCAATTGAGCAGTCTAGTGCAGCTGCTTAGAAGGTTCATAATTAAAACCCAAGAGATTAACTTCATACTTTCAAATAACAGGGCATTTTTATCACCAGAGGGCACTATCCTTCCAGGCTAAGATAANGGGCGATAGTTTGTGTTTTTTTTTTTCTTATTTATATATTCATTTAAATAACTATATTCTGATGATCTTCTTCTTTCCTTTAAGTTTTTCATATTTATATATGAAAAATATCTAGGTTGATGTTAGACTAATTTTTAGAAACCCAAAGAGTTTGTGGAAAATGCAAAAGTTAAATATTGCTGTACATTGGAAGAGACCACTTTGTTGCCGTCTAGCTGCTATTGTAGGAGCAGACCTGCATTCGAAGAACTGCAGATATTCCTATCTCCCCAGAGGGATCCTTTAGGCTGCTGATCTGAATTTATTCTCTCCAACCAACCAGTGCTTCTGTAGTTGACAGTGGAAGTGGCTTGCTGACCATGCTGACCACACCCCAGCATGAAGTGTTCCTCTTTACAGGTGGCTTCTGCTGGGATTTTTCCCTTGTTGAGTGATTTGTTCCAGTGACCAGTTCCAGCACTGCAAGGACTAGAGCTGCTATTTGCCCTCCTATCTAGGTGGACTTCTAGAGACAGTATGGGAGAGAGTAAAAGTCACAACTGCTACAGTGGTGGCCATAGAGTAGCAACAGGTTGCAGCAGCACAAATCCAAGGTGCTGTTTCCTTGTAGCATGCAATGATATTTTGGCTTTTGTATGTGACATCATACAAGGGAAGCAATCATTCATGTTTTGAGTATATATCTTGTCTTTACATGCCACATTTGTGTTTTCCTATTTTCATATCATTTGCTTATAAATAAAGACCTTAATTAGTAGTTTAGACTACAGATATCTTCTTTGTTTGTGTCTTTACTAGCTCTGTGTTAGTCCCTCTCAAGTTCTGATAAGTCAGTTGCACGGGTACAACAATTAGACATCACATCTCGTGGATTTGCTTGCCTTCCATTATCTGTGTTACACACTGGACTGAATTCCTTTCTCTAATATTCCAAAGGTGATGATCTTGAACTGAAGACATTAAACCTTGCCTCATTCCCAGCAATGATGAACACCCACAGTTCTTGCTTGTGACAAGATACTTGGAACTGTCAAGTTATTAATCCAAACTTGTAATTGACAGAAAGAGAGAAAAAAGTACAAATGGTTCATCATTGTTGCCTTACTGTGTGAAATTCCAGGTAGTGATGATAAATACTTCAAATTAATAAGAGACACCAGCTTTCCAATCCTACACAATTTTGTGTTTCACTCTTAGCAGCAGGCTACATATATGGAAAAAGTGCTTGCTGTAGTGCGATGGAGGCTTCCACCAGGGATTGTCACCTTTGTGATGGTTGCCTTTGTTTCCAGTCCTGTTGTGTTTATTCTTGATCAGGATATTGGTATCTTCAAAGCAGGGAGAAAGAAAAATGTTATTGGAGCTTTCTGTTGTTGTCGGCTAGACTTCACGAACGAAGATTTTGGGATAAGTCTGCGCAATGGATTTTTTAGGTGAGGCACAGTGTGCGCGGAACTGGAGTAAAGGGGGTGGAGCTTTCTATAACTGCAGGCCATTGCCTAAGTGATGAACAGACAGCAAGAAAATCTGTTATCTTGGTTTACTAGAAGAAGGATTTGCTTTGTGGAAGGGAACTCTCATAAGGAATGGTCTGAAAGAAAAGAGAAATTTAATTAACCACTGCTGCTCCATGATGGTTCCCATGGTGTTCATGTACATGCCTTTTAGTAAATCAGTAAAGCAGATCAGGCAAAACTACTTTTCCTCTCTTCTCCAATTATGTCCTGTTAGCATGAGGTCTAGGCACGCCTTTTATTCCTGGTCGGTTTCTGTGACTGGCCCCTTTATTTTCCTGACCAGGTTGGTCTGCTTTTGACTGGTCAGAGCAACAGCTCTGCCATGAACCATCATGTAAAGTTATAGGGAACTGCTTGCATGTGATCTGTTTTTTCACTGGAGTTTTGTAAGCAAAAAGATTAAAAGAACAACTCCTTAGACACACACAGCCTTATCTAAATTTGGCTATTCTTTGCAAGCTTAGGCGGGTCTTTGCTACCTGGGTACAATCTGCATCTCTGCAGACTTTCTTTTCCATGCTGTGGCTTCTGAACTGTTTCCAAGTTCTGCCAAAGTATTCCTGCTCAGGAGTTTTTCTCCATGCTTTTAATCTGCTTGAAGAAGAAGCAGTAGGAAATCATCAAAGAATGCATAACTACCATATGCTGCATGGTTACAGCCACCAGTGGTCTTTTGCTCCAGCTCTCAAAAAGTAACTCGAGCTGAGGGAGCGCCTTGGTTAACTCTTACCTGACTACTGCAGTCACCAAAACAGTGGAGATGCTACATGTGTTGAAAAAACTCAGGCCTATGTTTGTCTTACCCTACCAGAATAACAAACAGGACCCTGGTTCTCTGAGTATTTCAAGCTATGATGCAGTTGAACAATTGTAGGTATTCTTACACTCTATGTTGTCAGCAGCAAATGTAAAAAAGATTGTAAATTCTATATTTGGGAAGAGCTTTAAAAGATGTTTTCAAGAGGTTTTAACATCCTTTAGTTCTGTTATGCATAAAACCAGTGGTATAATTATTTTCATTTGGAGAGAGCAAATTGTAATCACTTCTGAAAATCCCACTCAGTTTCTAAAGTACGTCTAAATAATATAAAATGCAAATATTACAGTACCTTGCATAATACCTTACAGTATTTATGTCCCCCACACATTGCCATTAGTGATATTTTCATCAGTGAGGATGATGCCATCTTACTCTGAAAAATCCCTTGTAGTTGGCAATGTGGCTCCTTAGTGTTTCAGAATGTGTCCTTTCTAATGCATAGTAGAACTTGCAAGAGCTTAACAAACTGACAAGATACCTCTGTGTCTTTAAAAAAACAAAGCTCCATTTGTACACAGGTATTCTTGAATTTTGGTGTCAATATGGAGCTAGTTGCTCGCTTACCCATACATTTGCATGTACACTTCATGCCACTTACAGCATTTGTCACTGACTTCTGCAGCAAATGGCCTTTATGGATGCAATTAGAGTCTCTTTCATTCTATACATATGTATGCTTGCATATGTGAGAGAGATGTATGCGCAGGTGTATGTATGTAGCTACATTAAAATTACCTTCCTCAGTCACTGAATGTGGCACTGTAAGGCTACATGATAGAAAAAAAGTATTTGGTGAAGGTCTTTCTACAGTTTAAATGTCACACTGAGATGGGGAGACTTTAGAAGGAGAGTTCAGTCCTCAAACACAAAGTGAATTCATTAAGTACTACCAGTATTTTTCTTCCTCAGGAGGACAGCAGTGTTGAAGTCTGCTTGTGGCTTTGGTGTTTAACAACTGTTTTGTGTTTAACAGCTTAACAGCAAAATGGCAATTCATTGCATGAGTTCTTGGAGTGACCTGGCTTGAGTATGACACAGAATTGTTAAAGATTTAAATTCTTAATGATGGAAGCTTTCTTCTGCCTTTGTGTTTTCCTATGGAAATTAGATACTGTTGATATATAATCCAGTCAAGGAAAATGTGTCTGATGCTGAGACTGTGCAGCTTTCAGTATTGTTTATAGAATCCCACCCTAGCTTTAAATGAGGTAAATTGGGTATTTGCAGAAATCCTGTTGTATCAGCAAAAGGTTTACCACAGAAGGAGGATAAATTGTCCCCTGCTGAGCACCACGTGACTGTGTTCAGGCAAAATCTCATATTCAGGCTTTCTTTTCAAGCTTGCTGAGATCCCTACACCACATTGTAGTCTGTAGGATAGCTATGGCCCTTTGAACTGAAGTTTTAGTCAAAAAAAACCTGCATACTACAAGGGTAGAAGTTTGAGTGACAGGCAAAAAGCAGCAACTGTGGGGTTTCTGGCAATGAGTAGGCACTGGAGAATGCATCTCTGGTTTTACAGAGGACAGCTATTCTCTTGCTGATGGGACTCTACATGGAATAGCTGTTCTGTTGTGATAGACGATGTAAGGCAAAACTCTAGGTGATCTGGGTTCATTAGGCAAACGTTTGGCTAAAATCTGATTGCCTTTTTCTGCCCACCTGAGAGTTTACTTTGTGCTGCCTTAAGTGAGATGGCTTGGGTCACAAACACAAATTGAAGTAAATAGTTAAGGATATAGAAGCTGAAAGAGAAGAAGAAAAAAAAAGCAGAGAAATGCTGCATCCTGCTGCTAGTGCATAGACCTGGTTTGCAAACCAACCCACCTTTAGGATTAGCATTCAGATCTAATGCTTTATATGTCTCAATGTTATTTTCTCTATTTCTGTTATGCAATATTAAGTAAGAAATATGATCTTCACAGCTACATAATAGATTAATTGAATTTGTCTCAGTATTGAAGAAGAAGTTCATGTGCATACTTGTATACTGTTCCTACAGCTGTTTCTGATGTCTCAGAAGTTATTGTCTTGTTTCTCTGTTATGGGAAGCCTGCACTTAAAAGATAAACACTGTCAGGTTGTGACATACACAAGATACTTCTTTAAACCTCTAAAATTAGAAAAGAATAAGTGTTGAATATCAAAGGTTTGTAGAATAACGTCACAAAAAATTTCAGGGTGAGATTATCAGTTCTTTGGCTTTGGCATGCTACCTCTAGTCTAGGGGCTTTGCTACACAATAGAATTTCTCTCTGAATTGTTTTGAATAAAATAGTCTTGTCTGTACTGGGCAAATCACGCATAAGTAATGCCATACTCTGTTGCTTGGAAGTAGCAGTTAACTCCATCTTGTGATTTATTATGGCATGCATATGCTTGCCTGCATTGCATGGTGCTTTGGCAGACCTCCATTTGCTCTCTCATATTGCTCAGACCACCTGGTCTGCTACCTGTGTGCCTGTAGCTGCTCTGCAATTACATAGATAGAGCATTTGTTCCCTGTGTTTAAATGCTAGGAAGCAGTGATGTTTAGTTCCTTCCATCTTTCAAGTACTAGCAATCTATACAATTACCATGATTTTGTTTCAAAGTCTTGTTTTCCAGCCTGCCTCCAACTGGTTCAACAACAGAAAAAATTATCTCCAGAGGACAGAGAGTTGTGAGGGGAAGTCATTTCCCAAAATCCGGATATCATAATGTGGTGAGGATGCTAATGTCGCTCATGTGGATAGTAGAACAGAGTCATTAATTCAGTATGTATGTGCTCATGTGTCAGAAATCATGAATGTGCAACCTACTTCAGGTAAAACTAGGCATCTACTTTTTGGAGGGAGCTGGAGCAGTGAAAGGCTCAAAATTTAATTATGAGGAATTAATACAGTTTTGGGACAAGACTGTAATAATTCAGTATTTCACCTTGGCACTGCTGGTACTCAAAACAAAGATGAGTTCTGTGGAATAGGTCATGATTTTATGTTCAGATTATCTGGTTGTCAGGAGGCAGCCAGCAGCCTAATATATTATCCATTTCTTAGCACCACAAGTCTGCCAGTAGACTGGTAGAAGAATCAGAAAACAGCATGGCACTGTCTTCTGCTCTAAGTCAGTCTTACAATGAACAACCGCCCATTCTTCAGTTTTCTTCCTGAAGCCAGAGGCACAGGGGATCACCCTATACTGTGCCAGGCACAGTGCCTTTCATCCTGGCTTTCCCCCTTTCTTCCTCCCAGCGAGTCCTGTCTGGCTGTACATTGTGTTCAGAAGCTGGCTGTGCTGGCAGTAATTGGAGGAAATCTTATAATAGAAGTGTGTTTGTTGAGGGCATGTCATTCTGTAGTTCTGCAATAAAATATGTAGTACATAATGTATTTTAATTAAACCGGAAATTAATTCAATTAATCAGTACAAGTCTACCCGCCCTCTCCTCCCTAATTTCATATGCTGCAACAGTAAGGAAACTCCAGATAGGAAAATTGCACATTGTCCTTAGCAAGACGCTAACACTGTTAACCTTTAGTGTGCTGGGCACTCACTGGAAAGCAACATTAGAACAGAGGCCTCTGAGTATGTCAAACACAGACATTTTTAAACCTTTAAGTGATTGAGTTGGCCCTAACTATTCAAGACCAAGATGCTTTCCTGTCCCATTCGGGAAGCTCGCTATCTCCTTCAGAATTTCAGGGAAGAAACATTTCAGTGACTTGTAGTAGCTGACCTCGGTGTTGCTAGGTTACTTGGGGGTATTATGTACGAATTTTTTTTCCTTGTTGTTCCTTGTCTTAACCTGTCACAGATGACTAGCATGCTGCATCTGTTTGCTTGGATTTTGTATGTAGGCACTTTCTTCACTTTGCTAAATGAGGAAACAGGCCAGGGTTGTGCCTTCTAGTATTAATGGATCTGAATGCAATTAATTAGTTGTTTTCCTGTCTTCAGCATCTGTGTCACTCCTGATAGCAACATCAATACGTATTTTTGCCAGGTACTCTTTAAAGCTGTGGTTACAGACCCATTAATGTGAAATGGAGTTTAAAAGAGTAGCCATCCAACATGCCCTGAGCTCAGCAGTACAACTACCATTGCTGACTACCCACCTGACTGTTTCAGTGTGCAAACTGGAAAATTCGCCTTATTGTGGATTCTGGAAAGCCCTGGTGTTCAAAGAAATTGTCCATTTAGGTTGGGTAAAATACAATATTCTGATAACCAAGAATAGAAATTATCAGTGAACCCCTCAAGTGCCACATAGATCAAGGTATGAGATAGTTTCCTGAGGCTGAGACAGGATACAAAAACAGAGACACCAGAGGACTGTCTGAGACAGATGAAGTGATAGGGAAGATTTTTTTTTTTCTGTGAAGAGGGAGATAATTAATAATTTCCAGTGACAGGAAAACTGCCAGAGAGAGTAGGGAACACTGAGGTGGATGCTGAAGAGAACAGGCAAATCTCATTTCCATAAAATATATTCTGTGGTAGCTGCTCTTCCAGTGAATGAAAGTGAATTTTGTTGGGTCACAGGGTTGAGAGAATGTTTCATTGTGGGATTCAGTGCCCCGTATCAAGAATGTTGATTTTTTTTGGTACATTTTTACTTAAGACAAGTCACTGCACAGCCTGTACTTTAGCTCTCCCGTACAAAGTTGCATAAGTTCATTTATTACCATCATTACCAGTTTACAGAAAACTGTTCTGCTTCAGTTTAATTTCTGGTGAAACCTTCAGCTTCATGCTTTAATAAAGGCTTTTTGGCACCTATTGCTGTGAATGAATGACACAGGTCATATGACCTGTCTGGGGTTTGTCATAATATACACCATGCCTCCCAAGCCTTCCTCTCTGTCTTACTGGCTGCTCTCTATGATGCACTAAGGGGTGCTGTAACATGGAGGGATGCCTGTCCGACCTCCCTGAAACTGACTTTTGCAGAATAATGATTTCATTACTTCTAATGTTTCTACACATCTGGGACTAACTTGGAGCTATGAATCAGAAGATGCAGTAATTCAAAAGCTGCTTAAAGGATGGTACTGTAGGTGTCTGGATCAATAAAATCTGATTACACCTTTGTGTCCCAATGTGCAGAGAAGAACCCAATTGACTTAAATGTGGAGATGGATTTCTGTGGGGCATTTCCCATGGCTTAACTCTGTTCCTTTTTCAGATGTGTTGGGCTTTTCCTGTGTGAGCAAGGTGAGTTGTGCCTTGGATGCTCTGAACTCAAGTCTGATATTTATGGCATCTTCGTCTTTGGATTGAGTTAGACTGGACAGTTTCTGTTTGAACTACATAGATACACTGTACAATCTTCTCCATCTGACCAATCATTAACTTAGTTCTGTGTAATCACAGCAATAGTTAGATTGTTTTATTTTGGGTTTGTCTGTTTGTTTGTTTTTCTGGGAGAAAACTGTCACTTTTCCAGTAAAGAGGTCATGTAATACATGTGTTAATGATTAGTGAGTTCTGACACACATTATATGAGGCAAATATTGTAAACAAAGCATAAATCCCTGATTTCATAGTTGTTATTAGAACTCCACAATCATTCAATAAGTTGTATGAGAAGTAATGGAGAAGTTCTTTTTGATTGCATATGATCTTTATTGACTGAGCAATTTGTTTTGTTTTCATCAAACTAGATAAGCGGCTAGCAGCAATAAAACATTTATGCAGTGTTAAATTTAAATGTGGCAGGATATATATGCAGCTTCAGTGAACAAAGAAGTCCGTGGGAGTGACAGGTCAATTAGCCTGTTATTACTTGTTGTTATGAGAGGGATTGAATTTTCAAGATTGATGTATATCACACACAGTGTGCCTAAGGATTATACAAACATACTAGAATAACAAAGCCAGAATTTGAGCAAGGGACAGGACCTGAAACTTATTGAAAACCCTTCTTTCATAATTTCCCCCCCCCCGATTTTAGCTAAAGATTTGTAAGAAAAGAAAGGAAGTGGAAACAGAAACCCAGTTTTTAAAGAGATTTTCTCTGGAAGTTGCAGTAACTGCAAATACTCCAACCGGACTAATAAACCTGTTCTGGCTTTCACACTTACACTTTCCGCTTGTAACAGCAAGGAACAGTTAGAAAGACTTGTATTATTGCTGTTCTAATAGGATCGTGTTTTTAATTACCTTCAACTTGCTCTCTGACACTCCTACTTATAAAAGTTTGTTGTTTGGGTTTTTTTAAAGAAAAAAATTACTTAACAGGATTACATATTTCTAGTTGCCTAATTTGAACGAAAAATATGCATAGTTTCAGCACAGCTGTTTACCTCTGTGTAATACCTACTGTAACATAAACAATGAAATCTGTTATATTACTGCATCTGGCTTGAGAGTAAGTAGGGAAAAACAAAAGGTTTCTGAATTTCTTTAACAAACCTTGATATCTGAAGTTTTGCACTGTTTTCAAACAATGTTTCTGGTGTCAATAATGGCTGAGAAGATAAACAGTGAAATTAACTAGGAATGAGAGCTAGAGAGGCAATGGCTCAAGTTGCAACAGGGTAGGTTTAGATTGGGTTCTAGGGAGAAATTTCTTTACGGAAAGGATTGGCAAGCACTGACACAGGCTGCCCAGGGAAGTGATTGAGTCAACAATCCTGGAGATAGTTAAAAGACATGCAGAAGTGACCCTTGGGGACATGGTTTATGGTGGACTTCAAAGTGTTAGGTTTACAGTTGGATTTAATGACCTTTTATTTTCCAATCTAAATGATCCGATGATTCTATGAAAATAAAATAATCTGTTATGTTCAAGAGTAGGACTTTTTTTCACATGTCTACTTCTTTTACTGTTGTTTTTGCTTTAAATATAATTGAAGGGTCCTGTCAAGAAAAAAGTGAGTGAGATTGGTGTTTTACTGTTGAGATTTTTTTAATACATTTTAATTCCTTTTGATCCTGATTTTTCAGTCCTGCAATAGCTCAATGAAGAGGAATAACAAACCAAGCACAATCTTTCTAGTTTTCCCTTGTGTTGCCCAAGGACAATTGACTTTCTGTCTGAAGATGATTGACTTTTACTGTTTCGTAAAGGACTTTTGACCTTTCTGTTTTCCTCACTGTCCAGCTGCTTCAAGGTTGTCCTACCTCAGACATGACTCCTGAGGTGTTTAGACTGTATTGAAAGGCAATGGTAAGGTATAATACAATGCTACTGAGTCTTCTGTCACAGGAGACAAAAACACTGTAACAACTGGGATACAACAGGCACATCCATGCAGAGATGTTATGAGTCCCATGAATACAGAATAATATCCTGTCTCATTTCTTTGTAAAACAAAATTGTTGCTAGGGAGTAAAGCTATTGTGAGGCATATCCTGTCTTAAACCACCCTTTTTTTTTTTTTTTTAGTGTGCTTATTTTCTGGCTATCTGTTGGAATGTGCATGGTGCTTGAAACATTCAACTCAAAACTATACTAAAAAAATTAAATTTGTTCACTCAATGAATGTAAACTAAAATGAGTTTGTGGCTTTGTTCTCCATTTTACTCAGGGAAGAAGGTATGGTATTTGTGATTCAATTCTCCCTGATGTGATCTCTGAAAAAGATAAGGCTCTAGTCTCCTGGCTTTACTAAAGCAAAAACCATCAGGAAAATCCTTCTAGCCTGACTTCTGTAGTTAAATGTCTCAGATAAGTCAATGATTAGGGATGAATGGATCTTGATATTGTGATGGTTCTGTGCCTTTCAGTGGGGAGAAGGGCAATGCTGTAGAGGAGATGGGCAAGCCAAGCCATGAATGCACAACCTGTTTGTGTAGTGAGAGTCCTTTTCCAAGATAGGAGCTGTAGGACATCTTATGGGGTGAGTGCTCTGTTGCTCGTGTAACATCCTTTGCTCACACACCTCTGCTGTACTGGAGAATTTGTGTTCACTTCCTTGCTTTTAGCCAATGATAAAATATATCAGTGATTAAGACACTTTCACCAGAGCAATTAGAGTCCAGATGAAACCTGTCAGCATCAAATGTGTGTCTAAAGGCTTGTATGAAATGAAGTATTTATAGAAATTAACATAGAATAAACAAATAAGTCAATTCAAAATGGACTAATTAAAATCACTAATTAATCACTAATTAAAATCTTTAGTTCCTGTGTAGATAATGTTATTCAAAAGTAATAAAGCCTCACTATATCTGTATTAATTCACTTGAAGATTAAATAAAGCTAAAACTTTGGGTGCTTGATTCTAAGAAGAGGATTTTGTACTATTTCTGTTAGATGACAGAGGCAAAATCTATAAATAGACCCTGGTGCTGTTCCAGAGCATCCTAGAGAAGTGTACTGCCTTAAACTATCCTGAATTCACTAGTCCTTGTACTGGCTTCATTTTAGGATAGTGTAGGGCAGTTTTGGGTGCTTACAGCTGCTTATGACCTTTCTGGCATAGAGACGTGCTGACTGAACCATGTGTGGGTAAAGAAAAAATATCTAAGTATCTCCATATGTTAACTGATAAAAGACTTCAAAAGGAAGACTTCTATTAGATTTTCTGCTCCCTTTTTAGCACAAAATCACTACGAAAAAGAAGGAGCAGACTAAGGACTGCTTCCAGAGCGTCTGTCCTCTTGACCAGATGTCATACAATTATTCAAAGGAATTCATTCAAAGGTTGAGGATCATTCCTCATTGTGATTTATCATAGCAGCTCTAGCTGGCAGGTTTGAGGAATAATCTAGAAGACCAAAAATAGAAATTAAGAAGTAAAATACTTGCTCTTGTCCATCCCTTTTTGTAATTCTAATACAAATTCAAACAAATGCACTTCGAAGTCAGCATTTTATGTATTCTGATCATGTCTTATGCAAGTCACAATACTAGGTGCCCCTGAAGATATATTTATTGGCAGGCATTCAAATTAAAAATAAAACTACATTAGTAAAGATTAACAACCAAATAAACCTAGAAAGAGCAACTCTCAGGACAGCATACGCCTAAAAAGTCTTAATTTGTGTCGATCAGATCCAAGAGAAGCCATAATATATCTACCTACAAAAGCATATGTATTAACCATCCACTACACCCACAGATTTCAGGTGTTGTGCAACTGTTAGCACTGTCTGTGTTTCTCTTTTTATCATTTGTTACCTGCTTTGGAACACTGCTGTATCCCTGGTTGTTTCATTCTCAGTTGGTTCAACATAAATTTCAGATCATATATGCTTTTTTATGTAGAAGCACTGTCAATTTGATGTCAAAGTTAAATAGGATCTTGTTGGTTTAGTCTCACCTTTTCCATCCTTATAAAGGTGCTAAATCAAGCTGAAGGTAATTGTGTTGAATAGCAGAGAGACGTGTGCTGTTCTTGCACCTACTGCTCTAGTTACTGAGGAGCAGAAGGTGAGATGTAGCAAAGGGCATCAATAGCAGGGCTGATGTGGGTCAGGCAGTATGGCTGGAAAGATCAAGATTTCTGGCTCGGAACTGAGCACATCACTACCTGACTTGTATTTGTGATATTAGGGACCCAGGGAAAATATTGAAGGTGATTTAAGGTGAGGTCTTTGCTTTGGATCTGAAATGGAGTGAATTTGCTCACACTGCTCACATACTGCCTGTAGCTGCTAAATGTTCTAGGGAGATGCCTTTTACTGTTTTCTAGCAGAAGCACAATACCTGATTCTAAGAGTATGCATAGATTCAGCATAGACTAATTGACCAAAAGTTGATGTAAAATTACTGGTTTGGGAAGTATGCCAAGAAGGAACTTAATTATACAGACTGTGTTATACAGCTGTTAGAGATACGCTGTAAAGCATAACTTAAAACAGAGAGCTTCAAATAGGTGCTGTAGTTCTTTTTCCCTTTATATCTTCTAAATGAAAGTCAGTATGGACTAATCTTGAAATATTAAAAGTTGGGGAGAACATTTGTCTCAGTTCTTCAATTTCTTTGACTTGTATACTTATTTAACTGATTTTTGTTGGAAAGGAGACAGCCAGAGTGGTAGATGAAATGTTTATTAAAGTATATTTCTACAACATAGTGCACAGAGCCCTTAAACAAAGGCTATAAATCTGAAGTATGAATTTGTAGTATAAGTTTTATAGCCTCTGCTTCCTTTCTGATGCAGACTGACTGCAGTCAGAGAAGGCTCATACAGTAGTATTAAGCACATAACCTGAGTACTCAGAAGCAAAAATTGAGGGTTCTTGGGATTTAAACTCTTGCAAGCTAAGGAAAAATGTCCATTGTTGTAAAGTAATAAAGGTTTCTTTCATTTGTAGGTCTGGTTCTAAGAAGCCATTAATCTGTGGATATTTCCACTTAGTGTAGTAGAAAAGAACTCTTCTGATAGAACTGCAATTTGTTTTAGAAAGGTATGTAGTGGGTGTGTGTATCAGGCTATACAGTGGATCATACTATATGTTAAAATTGAAGCCAAGAATGTGCTTGAGGAAACAGTTACATGGTAGGGTACATTCCTAATATTACGGGGATATTTTTGTAATTCAAACTACTACCTTAAAACAAGAGATTATCTGATCCAAACTGACTAGTTGCAATTTAGAAAAAAAAACAAAACAGGAGAAGACTGGGGTGCAGCCAAAGGGCGACAATTTCTGACCTCCTAGTAGTGATTCACAACAGTGTTTGAAAGGGCATTGTTTTTGAAGACAATTGATCCATATTGTATCTTAATGTAATCCTCTGTAAGTGAAACCAACACATTTCTCAAGGTTTATTCCCTTCTTTTCTTTCCCAGCTAAAGCATCTGTGCACAATCAATACCTGATCAGCCTAGGAGAATGCAGCTTTTAATTGTTATGCTGAAGGGACAAATGCAAGAAGAACAAACAATTAGATAAAAACAGGTTGAAATTCTGGCAGAGAGGCTCAGATGTTCTTTGCTATGCATAAAGATTACAGCTGCCTTTTATTTAGGAGCACTATACTTTTCATTGCAGATGGTTAGGGATGGATTTTTAAAATTATATAGAATAAAAGCATTTCCACTAGAAAAAAACAAATTTTATAGTAAGAAATATAATTGGTAGTATGATAAAAGCTTTTGATACCCAAATAGATTGTAGAATTACAGGAAAAATAGAAAACTTGCACAAAGACATTTAACTGAAGAAAAGGGTCAATACAATTACACCAACCAATGTATTTCCAGCTATGTTTCTTGTGAATGGAAAACACTTAAGAACAAGTGATTGACTTGTTCTTAATATTGTCTGATGACATATTGATAATTAGTCATGATTTGTTCATTAATCGTGTTGCTACCACTAGTGATAATTAGTTAACACTATGAAAGCCATAATGGGGTAGTTTGGTTAATGTATGCAGGTCTTAAGAGTTTAATAAATCATTCTTGCAAACAGATCAAAGTCGACAGAAGAGTAACGTGACCACACATAACTTTATGATGTTTTTTCCTGTCTCTCAGTCATTGGCAATGTGACCTTCAGCAGTGGTAAAATATCTGATGGATTTAAAACCTTTTTGTTTGCTATTTTGGCTACATACATGGTCATAAAGAAAGGCAAAGCCAGCACTTAAAATTTATTATCCTTTAAAAAACCTGATACAAATGGGAAGCTGAAGTGTTAAACTCGGGTTAAGTCTACATACTCAAGCTCATAAGTAGAAGCACAGTGCTCCTGGGGGCTAATTTGCTCTGCTTAGGCTGTATCTGATACTGACCAAACTAGCTTATTTAGAGCTTGTTTGGAGATGTCAAGCTATATGTTATTGTGCAATGTAGGTAAATAATTAATTTAAAATGTATGCTAATTATTTGATTGCTAATTCTCTAGAAAGGCTCACAAATAGGTTGTGGCTAGCACTGACCTGGATCATAGTCTGTCAAGATTAATTTGCTGGTGTGCTCATTGCCCACCTTTCTAGAACAAGTGGAAGTTGGATTGGAAAAAATTACTTTTCCTAGTAATATAAACAAGCATAGTACACGTTTTTACGATGATAGGAACTGTCTTTGCCCTTTAATACAAAGCTGTGAAAAAGATCAGAAATAAAGGACTGGCAAAACTGTTTCATTTTTCTTTTACCCCATTGAAATTTTTATAAAAACTCTCATACAAGACAGGCTAAGGGACAGAGGTTCAATCATTCAGCTGTATTTCAGTGTCCTCAGTGATGCAAACCTTTAAGAAACATTTAACACATCACATTTATCATGCTAGACAGACAGTGGAGCTTACACAATGTGCAAGGAATTCAATTTCAGGTAAAGGCTCACCATTTCTGCTATACTTCTCCCATGCCAGAATCCACATGCAGTAGGAGGAACTTCACATTAGAGCTGTAGGGAGACCATAAAGTTTCTGCACGTAGGGATGTAGTGCACTTTCAAGATGAACAAGAGAGGCTTGTAACCAGACATGGTCTGCTGACTCTGGCCCCAGCGAAAGGGGATGCTGAAGTAATAGGACTCTCATGACCATCTCTGCATGTGTATGCTCTGCCATCAGGCACATTGGCTCTCAGGGCAAGACTGGAGTTTCTGAGCATTTTCCATGGGGTATTGTGTTGCCATAGGTCAGCAAAGGAGTAACTAGATTGCTGAGAATAAAAGCTGAAATTACTAATCTACCTCTAGTCTTGCTCTTCCTGGAAACTTTAAAATAGAAGCATCAGCAAGGAAGACTTTGTCTGTTGGGTCATATATAGTACAGAGAGATTTTTGCTCAGCATACTCCAGAGAGGGGATCTCAACCTTCTGTTCAGAGCTCACATTTTCTAAACTGAGTTAGTGTTTTCCTTCATCGAACTACTTGTGAGGGCAAAAAAGAATAAGCTTTTAAATGTAATTTTAAATTAATTTTGCTATTTTACTTTCTCACTAAATTAAATAGACAAAATCCAGAATCGTCACATTTTTTATTTTTTCTTTGTCTTTTTCTTAACTCTACAATTTTTAAACTTGGACAGTAATGCCAGTGTAGTAGGATGGAACTGCTGAATACACTCCACTGAACAGAATAGAATACTGCACTAGTGGAAAAAAGACATCCAATGTTGAAATAGAAAAATTTCAGTTTTTGAAAACTGATTCCAGATGAAAAATTTATTTCTAAGCAAACTGAATGCCGTAGTTCTACAATTTCCATATAATTAGTTACAATAGGTGAACAAAACCTTCCTGGGGGAAAAAAAGGGAGAGAAATATTTGGCTTTTTGGTCAGATCCAATGTTTAAGGATTATACCCTCAAGATCATAGTTCTGCTTTTTCCCTTGAATTCCATCTTGGTGTTACAGGAGGTTATTGATACCTTGACCTTTCGTTTCCTGGCGTACCTAGTAGAAATAAAGAAGAAATAAAGTCCATGAAGAGTCACTTGATGGTACCTGCTGGCATCTGTTATTTGTCCTGTGTGAATTTTTGCATGGAGTAAAATCTACATTAGGAGTACAGAGATGTCAGAAATTTCTGTTGCAAAGAATTTATTTATGAAAAATGATAGGCTTTTATATTATGTATTATAATGTGTATTATATTTCTATATAATACATAGATATTCATATATGTTAATCTAGTTGAGTTTCCTGCTTAAAGTCAACTTTGGTATGCTGGTTACTCTCATGCTGTGATCTGCTTCATGCTAGGTTTTAACCATGTCCTCAAAATGAGTTCTCGAGTGCCCATTTTTTACCCAGCATCCAAATTACTTTATTACATAACTAAAACAAACCACTTTTTTTTTTATTTTGTTCTGTTTTTCCCTTTGGTATTATTGTCTACTGAAAGTTGCTCAGACCTTAGTCTCCCACTGAGAGAAAGAAATATCTTCCTGATTAACATGAGTTACCAGCAAACTTCATGAGATGAAGTGACATTTTATTTATCTTCAAAGGCAATAAGTCAAACTGAAAAAGGTCACATTTTGTTTTCAGCAGAAAGTGCCTTTGTGTCATAATTTAAGGTGAACAACTTATAGCTCCATGCAGAAAGCCATATTGTCATAGGTTTCTGTAGCTGAATTTTAGTAGAAGGGAGGACTTCCAGGATGGTTTCTGTTAGAAGCTGCCAGAAGTTGCTCCTGTTCTTGGGAGCCAATGACACCCAAGTCCCGAAGGGCCTTCCTGCTGTTGGCCAAAGTTGAGCCAATGAAGAATCACAGTCATGCCTCTGTGACAACATATTTAAGAATTTAGGAGCGTTGCACATTGGGAAATTCCAGCCATGAGACAATAATGCAGAGTGAGGGAGACCAAAGTCAGAGCAGGCAGAGAAGGAAGGACCCCACGCTGGAGCAGGGAGCAGGGAAGGACTCAAAGCTCTGTCCCTTCTGCAGCCTGTGGAGGAGCATCAGGGTGCAGAGACCCAAGCGCACCCAATGGAGTGACCCACAGGAGAAGAGCAACGGCAGCAACAACAACTACCTGCAAATCTTGTTAGTAATAAATTTAAGTATTTAGCCACTCTGAGTTTGTTTTGCCATTATCTCTCAGCTGGTTTTTGCCTTTTCTCTTTTTCCTTTCCTCCTGGGAAAGGGTGGGGGGATGGAGGTTTGGGTGGACACCAGGTGAAAACTATCACACATATATATGTTTCAAGGGAACATGTTAATTTCAACTACACTAGACTTTAGAAAATCAAAGTGTATGCTTCTTAATGATTTCTCTTCAACAATTTTTATACATTTTTTAATATTTTCACTTCTCACTTCCGCTTGTTTTCTGTAATTGAATCATTCCTAGCATATTTTTGACAAAATTAGAACAATTGACTATCAATCTTGTGAAAAAAATGTGATTTGACTGAAAGAGTACCATAATATTCAGTTATTGGAGCCATGTAATGTGGCAAACTAAAATCTGATCTTTTTCTGGATGCAGACTGTAAATTTTGTGTTAAATAGGACTTTTCACTTATTCACTATTCTGCCACCAGAAGGATCAACTGAGTGAGAAATCAGGAAAAAAAATGGCAGATTTCGTTAAACTACCTTGCATTATCTTGCTATATTCATCTTAGACTTCAGCAAACATTTTTATTTCGAGAAACTTTAGAATCTGTACAATGCAAAATTATTAACAGATTTTCACATTTATGGATCTAGTTGCTCCTGGTTTTGTCTATAATTTTATAAGCATTGAATGTAAGAGTGACTTTAGAAATACAGATCTGCTACCTTGAATGAATTTTTTCATGTGCAGGGATTAATATTTCTGGATGAGGAATGTCTTCATTGTCTTCAGGTCAGCTGATCAGTACAGAACTGGGAAAAAACTACTTGTGGCATCACCATGTATTTTATTTCAGAAAAAATCTACAAACAGAAAACTTATATTGAATGATTTATTACAAAATGACACAATTTGCCTTGAGACACCCATTTTTTTAATTCTTTGTTGTAGTAGCACCATAACTCTGACCAAATCTGTAGGTCGGAGAGCTTTTAAGGATGAAGTAGTTTTTTTTTTTTGGTTATTTGCTGATAACTTCATTTATAATGGTTAAGGCCAATGAGATAGATGTTCAAGCTGGCTCTTATTAACTCTTGTGAGAGTCTAAGGCTAGACTGACATTTTGGAGGTATGCTCTGAGAATGAGGCAGTGTGTAAATACACCACTCTGAGAAGAATTCAGAGAAAAAACAGTAATTATGAACGGATCGTATGCTCTCTTGGGCAATGGTGGGCTGGATACTGTCCACTCTTCCTGCAAAATCTCCACTCTGTTGTGGAACACTCTACTGATTCAAAACTTTGAAAGATTCACGGGAGAATCTGAAGAAGGGAAAGGCAAAGAGCAAAGTACATTTGCAAATGAGACTTGGACAGAAGAGAGGAAAATTAAGTAATAAGGGACAGTTAGGTTGGGCCAAATGGGAACAGACATGGAGTAAATGAGCCTCAACAGAAGTGAGAGAAACCAAAAAAGATTTTTGTCGTCTGATGGGCACTAGTGCAGAGTGACTGGCTTTCCTCTTACTGACTTCATGCTTCATGACTTGTTTAAAACTAATAAAATGTAGGCATCAAAGGAAAAAAAAATAATTTAAAGGATGATTTTTAATTTAAATCCTCAGTGAGAATGGAATGTGTTATTGAGATGTATATAGCTGATAAGTGTGTGATAGTTTTTGTAGCCTGATAGTTTAGTAAATAAAATGCCAGACAACTTAGCTACTTTGCAAAAAGATCTCCCTTTATAGCTGGCTAATTTAGCTCTTTTACTCACCTCTTCTACCTTAATCTTTTTCCCAGAGGTTGCATTTTCATTGTTCAAGCTATGTGTTTTGTTCTTTTGACATGTCATCATTAACCACTGTCCCTGGCCCCCTGCCCCATTTTTAAAGGAAAGCTTTTCCAATTTAGGACCAAATTTTGCAAGGTCTTAAAGAATAACAGAGAATACATAAATTAGTGGACTTAAAATTTAGTCCTAAGTCACTGATCAGGAAAGCAAGAGTGGACACTGATTGCTTGAGCAGCTCCTCCGCCAGGCTTGCTGCCTTATTTCCCTGGTTAAGGCAATAATAATAAAAAATTATTTCTCTGCTTTTATTTGTATAGCATAGTTCTCTACATCTTTCTTGTGATCTAACCCATTCTTTTGTATTCCCAGTCTAGAGCTTGTTCCTTTCTCTCACAATTATGCTGAGGTTGGGGAATGAAGAGGAAGGGGATGTTTGAAGATTTTTAGTTGTTTTGTTAGAGAACAAATGCATGTAAATACAAGAGCTGAAGAATCTGCCCAGAGTGTGAGAAGCATGTAGATACCTTCTTTGCAAGAAAGGACTAAAATCTAACCCTGTTGGGAAGAGGGATTTCCTTTCTATGGCTTCTTGTTCTCTGAATTGCCTTGGATTATGCAGGAGGATTTAATGGTTGCAAAATGTAGTATTAGGGTATAGGGCAGCCAAGTTTCAAAGTGGAATATTGAAAGGTGAGCAGGAAAAAACTAGGCCTAGAGTTTTAATAAGAAACAAGGACTGTTTTATTTTCAGTACATTAGTGCATCCTTCCTTTAAATTCTTTCACAGCAGGTTATATGAGCTTACTGACCTATTCATCAGTACACTTAGAAGAGTGTTTCATGACATCTGCCTCTGCTTTGCTGTGCAGTTTGCAACATTGAGCACTTGATGTTTCATAGACTTATAAGGGAAAACAGCCATTTTCAGGCATTTTTCTGGAAAAATGGCTAAGGGGTGAAGTACTGCCATATAGCAGTGATACAGACATGCAGAGAAGAAAAGGGCCTCAAGGGAAGGAAGTTTCAAATGGAAAGAACTCAGTTTGTTTAGGGAAAATGCTACGATCTCATTGGCTACCGTGTTTTCAGCAGGAACCATCTAGGACAGCACTACACTGACACGTAATAGGCCTTCTGCTCTCACAGTAGTGGTGGTTTCATGCTGGTACCAGGGACCCACGAAAACTGCTCTATCACTCCCCTCCTCAACTGCATAGGAGACTGAAATAATCAAAGGCTCATTTGATATAAGGGCAGGGCAAGATCTTAAATTAATTAGTCAGGAGCAAAACAGATCTGACTTGGAGAAATTAATTGAACTTGTTACCAATCAAAACCACAGTAGGATAATGTTGTTGTTGTTGGCTGGACTTCGCGAACGAAGATTTTGGGATAAGCCTGCGCAATGGATTTTTTAGGTGAGGCACAGTGTGCGCAGAACTGGCCCCACCCCCTTTACTCCTGAGGTTCATTTTGCCACAGCTGAGCCCGCTCGGACGGCGACAGCGAGTTCCTCGGGATTCAAACCGGTGTCCTCAGAGGAGGAGCCGGCTCCAGAGGTGGTGACTTACACCACTTGGCCAACGCCCGCCAGGATAATGATAGGTAAAACAAATATTAAAAACACCTTCCTCCCACCTCTCCCTCCTTCTGGACTTACCCTTTTCCCCAATTTTCACCTGTCCCTTCTCCTTCAGCAGTGCTGGGGGATGAGGATGAGGGTTATGGCCCGTTCATCACATGTTACTGCTGCTTCTTCCTCCTCAGGGAGAGAAGTCAGTAATGAGGTCCCTCCCACGGAAGACAGTTCAGTCTCAGAACTTCTCCATTGTGAGCCCTTCCCATGGGCTACAGTTCTTCACAAACTGCTCCAGCATGGCTCCCCCATGGGTCTACAGGTCATGCTAGGAGTCCGCCCCACTGTGGGCTACCCACGGGGGTCACGCCTTCTTTTGGGCATCCACCTGTTTCAGCGTGAAGCTTCTTCACAGGCTGTAGCTCTCTGTTCCCCTGTGGGACCCCCATGGGCTGCAGGGGACAGCCTGCCTCACCATGGTCTGCACCACAGGCTGTGGAGGAATCTCTGTCAGATATGGGTGAAGCTTCTATGATTTTCTCAGAGAAACCACACTTGTATGCTTCCTGCTCTCCCACTACCAGAACCCTGTCACACAAATCCAATATAACAGTTTCTTGGACTGAAGTTGGTCACATTTCAAAAACCATTCTTAACAGTTGTTACTTCTGAATTAGAGTATGAAGAGCTCTTCAACAATACAGTCTTAAGATGTATTGGTCATCTGCAGTTCCCTTTAAAACAGAGGAATCAGATCATCATCATTACTCTGGACTTTGTTCTAAGAAAAGAAGAGTTTGGTGATTTCAGAAGCAAGACCTCCTTAGGACTTGAATCATTAATAAACAGTTACATTTTGTCACTTTGCCCATGATAAAAATACTTTAACCTTCTAATAGAAGGCCAGGTGTAAAATGTCTATGTGAACACTACCACAGACATTGGGAAAATAAAATTATTTCTGTTAATTTCATATCTTTAATTTACCCTCTGACATTTCTCAACTGCACTCAGAGCCAAGATTCATTTGCAGTCTCAAAGTACTTCTTTATGTGGGTTTTATTTTTGTATGAGTGAAGAGATTTTATGGAAAGACTTGAGGTTTTGCAGATTTTTTATATAAATATCAAGAAACTATTCAGAAAGGAAAATTTACTATAAAAATTCCCATTGGTGAGAAAATTCATTTGGGTTTAAGTATCTGCTAATGTTGCTCAAGGCTTCAGATTGTCTAGGATTTGTCCTGAAATTGTTTTTTCCTGTAGATGCTGAAAAATCCCGTTGGACTTTATTTGGCACAAGAAAAAACTCCTCTGTGCAGTCCCCCAAACCCATTCGCAAAACTCAGCGCCTTAAATGGGTCTATGCCATCTGTTCCTCTTCACTTTGGCAGCTCTGACTTGACATTTGGCAGTTACAGAACTATGTGTGAGCTTGTAATTGGAATTGGACAGAAATCTCAAGTTCCTTGTTTAATAAAACTTCCCCGTGCTTTGTGATGCTGCAAAGATACTCTCTGAATACTGGTGTATCCAATATGCTTGAATGTTTTTGTTGACTCCTTTAGAGTATGTAGAAAGAAGTAGCTTTATAATGACTTTTGATTTACTTCTTTCAGTTCTAATTAAAGCATGTTTTAATGATGGCACTGAAGTGATTTCTATTGACGTTACATCCTCATTCTATAATCTTTCTCTGGATAAACAGGCAATATGACTTCTCCCACTGGGAGACTTCTCAGTGGGAAGATAGCAGGATTAATCCCATAGGAGGTACTCTGTTCATTTGTGGTACATAAAATGGTCAAGAGCCTCTAAAGCATAAACCACAAAGAATTTGGGGACTGCCAGTCTTATGAACTATGAAATTGAACCCAGTTGGCAATGAACAAGAGAGAGGAGAGAAGAATAAGGACAGACAGAAACTGATTCAAAGATGAAGTTACCTGGTATGAGGGGAAGCAAGGAGAAGGTATATGTAAGAGAGAATAGAGAAACAGTTATGGAGTTGTTCTTAATTTCTTCCTTTTTCTATAGCTATGCTTCTCCCTTTTCACTCAGGATTTCTGTTCTGAACTCTTTCTGATCAGCCCTTTTTGTTCATTTGCCCTTGTTTTTCTTTGCTTCACTAGTGGAAATCGTTTGGGCAATATGTCTTTTCTTCAGTGAGGAGCCAACAACTTGGCTTTTTGCTTCAAGTAACAGCCTAAGCTCAGTTCTGCAGAGGATCCTGAGAGTGAACCTGAGCATCTGAATTTGACTGAAACCAGGTTGATATGCTTCTGCTGCCATTTAAACCTGTGCTATTTAAGAAGCTTAATAATTTCTACAAAATTCTCCCCATCATCTCACTCTTCATTCCTCATGTCTCTGTACCTCTCTTCAGTCCGTGAAACTGCATTAAAATGTCCTCTTAAAGGCAAAGTACATTACGCATTTTGGATGATTATGTTGACTTTCCTCTGATTTGTCATGATACTGCTTTTATGAAAACAGTATGCCTTCTTTTTGTAACAGCTTTTCACTTAGTCCAGACTTGCATTTGTTTATATCTATTACAGTCTGTTTCCCTTTATGTTTCTTATGCAGCTCTAAATTTGTAAGAAAGCCACCATCTTGAAATCTTATTTGGGCTAGATTTTGAATAAATGTAATCAGGCAGTCAACACAAAGTTATTTATCTTCTCTTTGATACCAAAAGCTCTTTTGGATTGGTTCCCTTTTTATTACTCTTGAATATGTTCGTATTTGAATAAGTCTGTAAATGTCAAGCCTCAATGAGTCAGACTAAAAATGTTAGAAATCAAAGTATCTCCTAATGTTCTCACTCTGGCCCAATCCTTGTGAAGTGCCAAGAGCTTCCTTGTCAGTGCTGAGCTCTCTTTTCCAGCATCAAAGACAGGAAAGGTTGAAACTGCCTAGCAGCCTAGCAACTTGTAACACAATCCCTTATCACACAGGCTGCATTAAGACCAACCATGACTGATCTACACACAAAAGATGATATAACATTTTTTCAAGAACTAAGTATCTTACTATAATTGATGTTTTAATTTTTAAAACACAGAGCCAAAGCTAGGTTGCATTTCCTGTGTTACTCTCACAAAATTATATATTTGGAGGTAAAAATTAAACTAGGAAGAGCTACCTGTGTAGACAGATGACTATGTAGACAGGGGTCAGTGAGAAGTATGTTGAAAGAGAATTATAGAGCTATAGAGATGTTCTTGGGTATGTGTACCAATACTAACTCAGTTCAATATTTTCTGCTCCCTTCCATCTCTTCTGCCTGAGTTGCGCTGTGGCATGTTAATTAGAATTCATTTTTACTTGGAAAAGACATTAGCAAAATTTGGTAAGTGGGAAAAGCAGTAGACCATGTGCCTGATTTTATGAAATTGCAGTTTCTAATGCTTCAGTATTTCCAGAACATTACAGTATTATTGAGATTCAGGAGGAAACCTGAACTTTCCACAGAATCTTAATTTCTTCTTTCCTCTGTCCCATTTATTTTTCAAGCACCAAGGATCTTCAGAAAGGTCGCCTTTTCCTCCTGTCACCAGAATTTCACACTCTGTAGTGGACATCTATAGGGAGAAAACTTGCAGAGCCATTCTTCTTCCCTAAGTACGTGGTGATGAAGGTAATACTCTCTCTTAGCTTGAACAATTCTAGTGATTCTGCTTTTCTATGGAAAAAGGGCTTCAGTCTTATAAATTGCTGGTGCAGTCCTTTTTGTTGCTTTTTCTCAAGATTTTCCTTTGGGTTTAGTTTGCAGTTAAAGGTTGGGAAGGTGAAATAAATCTGGGGCTCCTGCTCAATAGGGAAAAGTAGTATTTCCTTCCACTTGCACTTGTCCTTCCACATGTCCCTGGTGTTTTTTTCTGAGCTGACTCTCAACTTCAGAAGGTTGAGCTCTTGCAAATCAGTGCAAAGTGAAGTAGAGAAACCCAGATTAGTGTTTACTCAATTTGTTTTGTAGCTACATGACTATTCATATCAGAGTTTAGAATTCAGCATTAACTTCCTCTCACTTGTTTCTGCTGTGGCTGCACCTCTTCCATGAGTTTAACATGCTGAGATGTCTGACTGGAGTCCTCTCTACCCTACAGGCCTGTGCTGACAACCTCATCAGGTTGTCAGCTGTAATTTTTTTCACAGATTTCCAATCAGAAGTCTGGCTAATGTCCGTGTACCAGCATCTTAACTTGCTTGCATGACAGAAGCTTTTATGGCCTAGTCTCTGTGGGTGTGTAGTAAGAAATTAGTCTGTGGTTTTAATGGGTTGACAATTTTCCTAATGTTCATGTGCCCATATTGAAAGAATAAATTGCCTGCCTTCTCCATGTTTCCTATGAAACTGTACTTGTCTTTTGCATTACCATTTTATAATGCCAACTCAGGTTTAATATGCTGTTCACAGTAACTCTTGCCAAACATTATTTTTCATGTGACAGCCATTCGATAGCTTTGCTTCACATTGTAGCTCTTGTAGTTGTTCTAATATTCTGGTCAAGGTGACTCATGCTATATTGCAAATTGTCTGTCTCATTTTAACATCCAAAGCATTTGCAGTTATTCTTCCTTGTTAGTGGACCTGTGATTGTGACTTACATTCCAATCTGTGTGTTTCATTTTGTCTACCAACATTAGTAGATTATCAGCTTGCCCAGAGCTGTGGGTACATCCCACCAGTTCAAGATAAATGCTCAGCATCAATTTACTGCTTCATCCATTTTGTCAGTCCTTCTCACTGTATCATTATGAAGTTAATTTGATTTAGTTTTGTGATGAGGAGATTCAGGGCATAGTAAGTGTAGTTCAAAATGGTGATTTTTTTTCACTTAATATTGCTATGCTAGGTTATATGAGAAAGAAAGATAAGAAAGAATAGCAGGTCTGAATTGGCATGGGAATTGTAAAGACAAACTTCTAAAAAGTTTGAATCAGCATTCTATACAGCCATTAAAGGATTCAAAGGATGCAATAAAATGAGTGAGGCTGGTGGAAAAATTAGAGCTCACATTGTTAAACTCTTTACACACTCTGAGTTAGAGATGAAGACAATCTCCAAGAAATCCTGGGATGATGGGCAATACACCACTAACTTTCAACAGAGCAGAGATAAAACAAGAAAACTATTTTCATATTGTCTAGCACTTCCTGATATATTCCCCATTTTCAGTTGGCGTTTCTAGAACAGAATAAGCCTTCTGGCTGAAACTTTTCAAGACTTCTGTCTTGTCTCCACTTGAATTGTGAAAATATTTTAATCAAAACTTTCTAACACAGAAAAAAATTATTTTTTATGATGTAGGAACTAAAAACATAGTATGTCTGATGTTGAAAGCTTCTGTTGTCTATTTAATTTGATGTTGTTTGGTTTAACTACTTTGGTACCTTGCTTTATGTTTATGTTACACTTCACTGGGCCATACGTTTGTTACTATAAGGTCTTGGCAGCCAGCCTCATCTTTCATAAACTGGATTATACATTTCATGAGTGAACTGTTTCACATGAGGCTTCATCTTTTTTTCCCAGTTTTTTATGCCTATATAAGAGAGCAAAATGGGTACTGTACATATACCTCTGAGATTTCATTAATGACTACTTTAATTAGGAAAACTGACCATTTATTTCAGCCTTGTTTCCTAATTTCTAAGGAATTTTACTGATCATTATTCTGTTGTTTGCAAGACTCTGAAATTCGCATTATAAACTCCTGGTGAGATGTTCCTGACCCATTATTTGGAAAACATCATTTTAGTATCCCTGAGAATGATTGCCATTATTGTGAGATTTTCTGACACAAACGTTTCCTGAACAAAACCCAAAAAAAGCCTTTGTTTTGCAAGTGCTGAAATAGTAAGCAAGTTTGATGACATTGATGGTATTGTTGTATACTGGTTACCAAACACTCAGGCAGATACACTTTTGTTACAAGTAGTTCTGTATCTGCATTGGAATATTAATTATTATCTTGAATGACTTCAAGTCTGAAAACAAACCCTGAAGAATGCTGCTAACATATTGAGTTTTAAGACAAAGAACAAAGGCAGCTTCTTTCTGATATCTAACTATTGAACAGTTCTCAGTTTGTTTCATATAGGACAGATTGATCTTTTTTAGTGCCAATTCTTAAACGAGGTCATTGTCAAGTCATGGAGGTTCAAATATCTTTCCAAACTATTTTATCTTTATAATTCTTGAGGCCTCATACCAAATGTATTAATTTGTTTGATGAGACCTATCTTCTGTAAAATTATTTTGGCTGTCATAAATAATTATTCTTTATTTATTAATTGAATCTCATATCAACTTTATTTTTTATCTTGGTTTACTGGCAGGCTACCAAGCCTATAATTACCTGCCACTACTCTTGTTGAGCATCTGCAGAGCAGTAATATTATTTCAGGCTTCTTGAGTATCCCTGCAATCCTGAAACCAGAAACATGCTCATCAAGAAGTTTTGAGGACTCGATTTTAAAAGTGTCTACACTTCACAGGGCTTTTTGTCATTTCCAATTGCTAGTGATCTATAAATCAAACTGCAGATCACAGAATTAGAGAATCACAGAATATTCTCAGTTGGAAAGGCCTCCAAAGATCATTGAGTTCAACTCTTAGCCCCACATAGGACCATCCCCAAGAGTCACATCGGGTGCTTGGGAATATTGTTCAAATGCTCCTTGAACTCTGTCAGCCTTGGTGCTGTGACCACTTCCCTGGGGAACCTATTCCAGTGCCAAACCACCCTCTGGGTGACAACTCTTTTTCTAATATCCAACCTAAACCTCCTCTGACACAACTTTAGGCCATTTCCTCAGGTCCTGTCACTGGTCACCACAGAGAAGAGATCAGTGCCTGCCCCTTCTATTCCCCTCACGAGGAAATTGTCACTGCAATGGGATCTCCCCTCAGTCTCCTCTTTTTCAGGCTGAACAGACCAAGTGGCCTCAGTTGCTCCTCATACAGCCTCCCCTCAAGGCCCTTCACCATCTCTGTTGTCCTCCCCTGCATGCTCTCTAAGCACTTAGCATCCTCCTTATAATGCAGTGACCAAAACTGCACACACTATTCAAGGTGAGGCCGCCCCAGTGCAGAGCAGAGTGGGACAATCCTCTCCCTCGACCACTGGTGAAGCTTTGCCTGCAGGACAGGGTTGGCCCTGCTGTCTGCCTGGGCACTGCTGACTCGTATTCAACTTGCCATCGACCAGGAATTCCGGGTCCCTTTCCACTGCATTGCTCTCCAGCCTTTCATTCCCCAGTCTTTATGTACATCAAGGATCTTCTTCTGAATACCTCATTCTGCTTCCTTTTAGAACACATATCATAAAGTTTAACAAACAGTTTTAATTTTCCACAATATTGTGAATATTGAAAGTCTGTTTAATGGTGAGGCTATACCCTTATTGCAATCTATTTTGCTAAATGTATACTTTAAAAGCTTTCATTCTCATTTGCTTTACCTTTGCCAGCTATGAGTTTTCCCAAAGATTAACTTATCCAAATATGTTATTCATTTTTCATTTGATATATAAAAATATATATTATTTAAAATATTTTTAAAGCTTCTACCTTCATTAAATAACTCTCTCAGGCAGATATTTACAAACAGTCCCATCTTTGCTTGATTATTTTACTCCAAATTAATGACTTTCAGGTTTAGAAAATTAGCTCTATTGAAGAACCTAGTTTGCATTGGAACGGGGTTCTGTCTTTTGTTATGAAATTTAAA
>VXAU01003241.1:56735-71337 GCA_013399695.1 Formicarius rufipectus | reverse complement strand
CCTGGGCACTGCTGACTCGTATTCAACTTGCCATCGACCAGGAATTCCGGGTCCCTTTCCACTGCATTGCTCTCCAGCCTTTCATTCCCCAGTCTTTATGTACATCAAGGATCTTCTTCTGAATACCTCATTCTGCTTCCTTTTAGAACACATATCATAAAGTTTAACAAACAGTTTTAATTTTCCACAATATTGTGAATATTGAAAGTCTGTTTAATGGTGAGGCTATACCCTTATTGCAATCTATTTTGCTAAATGTATACTTTAAAAGCTTTCATTCTCATTTGCTTTACCTTTGCCAGCTATGAGTTTTCCCAAAGATTAACTTATCCAAATATGTTATTCATTTTTCATTTGATANGATTTGAGATAGGTTCTTATCTGCACCTGTTCACTTAAAAGAAAGATGCAAACCCTCCTGAATTCCTCTGGGAGGTCCCTGGAAAGAGTCCATGGCATGGACTTCAGGCGGAGCGAATTAACACCAAGACCAATGGACTAAAGAGCATGAATCGCGTGAGCATGGACAGTGTGAGCTATCCAATCATTTTGTGTGATCACATAACCGGAGGACACAGCCTGTATAAAAGTAGCACCATGTGTGTAATAAAGTGTGCTTCACTGTTTGATCATATTGGTCTGTTGTGTGTTATACCTGATCTCCTTCACCTATAATTGTGATTCCTGATTCTTGGGTATCCACGAAGTTTTGATCCAATGATTAATTCATCCTTGTATATTGTGTGATTCTGATCTCATGCCTGGTGCAATGCCATTTGGATTAGAAAATTGTCCCCTGTATTATTTAGCTAAACAGTTTCAGATTGTGAATTCAATCATGGAATATGCTTAAATTAGTCATGCAGAAATGTTTTTGCTAGCAAAAAAAAAGTTGGAGACCTGAGGTAGGCTGAGATGGAAATTTGAGTTCTGTGCCAGAAAACCTTTTCAGATTGTGAAGTAACAAACTGAACATAATTTTTAAATATGCATAAAAGTGTTTTTATTGTGTTTGGAAAGTATGATTTACCTGTGTTTGATTGTCTTCAATTAAAATTATATGAAAGCAACTGTGTATAATTGCTTTTGAAGTCACAAAGCAGAAAACAATATAAATGTAAATATTATAGGAGAGATTATGTTAAAAGTACATTAACAGGATTTGTTAATTTTTGCATGGTTACCATAACAAGCAGATGCATGTTTGAAGTTTTTTAATTCACTTAGACAGATGAGGTGTCTATGTTCACTGTTTGTGACCTCTGAATAGGGTCTCATCCCAGGTCTCATCCCAGGTCCCACTTGCTAATCACTCATCTGCTGTTGTCAGTCTATGAAGCCAAGTGAGAGTGACCAGATATTACTGACAAGTCACTGAGAGATGCTGATGGCCTTGGGTATAGACAACAGAATTTTAAGGCATTGTCTGTACAGGTGGGTTTATTGAAGCATTGGATGTGTCTAAAGAATGTGGATGTTTGACAGCATCCCAATGCTTTCATGCCCCAATCCACTATAGTGTGCTTAATGTCTCAATTATGTACAAAGTAAACAGTGATGTAAGCTATAATGTTATCATGGATTTTTATGTAATTGAAGAAAAACTCTAATGGCTCAGCCTAAATAATTGTGTAGGCAGAGTGAGTTGTCCATTCCTAATAAACTTTATTGATTTGGATAGGATGTTCCAAAAGAAATAATCTTTGTAGTAACAAATTCACTGAATTTACTAAACTTAATAGATCTTACAGATAATTGTAGATTTCTTTGGCAGGAAAACTATAATTTATATCAAATGCCTTCAGAACTACTCATCCAAATCTGTTTCTTCAGTGCTTTCTTTTTTCTTTTTTTTTTTTCTTCCTATGGATTAATCTTTATTTGTCACTGGGGTCCTCTGCTTAATGCAAAGTGGGTATTAGATTGAACTGAAACACTTGTATAGTGAAGGAAAGGCTCAAGATCCTATGAAGTATCTATTGATACCTGAGAATTGTTTAGCAACAATATTGAGTACTTTTTGTCTTCTGAAATACTTTTCAAAGCTGTCATCAATGTAAAGAAAATAAGCACTACTGATTTTTTCTCGGTCTCCTCCAAAAATCTGGTTTAACTAGAAAGGCCAAAGTCAACAATAATAAAAAACAACTGTGGCAGGCTTATGGAAAAGGCCACTCTTTCAGCTGGCACTTGGTCTGGGTAAGAATCTCTCTGGAGTTACTTACATAAACTTCATCTGCACTAACAGCTTTAGATAAGGGAACCATATACAAAGACTTATTTTTAAAATATGTTTTCACTTACATTTGATTTTAAAACAATGTTACAATAATAATAACTTATTGTATAAAAATAAAATTTTTCTTGCCTATCACTTTTGTGTTCTGGATAGAAGAGACCAAGTTGTGGGAGTATGCACTGAATCCTAGGGACTGATTTAAGAAGAGAACCCAGTTCATTGGGTGACTGAACTCATGGAGAACTCAATCAAAATTTCTTTACCTTTGAAAGATACTCTATGTTCTTTGAAAGACATACTACATGCCACACCCCAAATTGCAATGGAATTTGGATTACTCCATAAAGTTTTGCTATTTATAAAGTCTACTCTCTCTCCAGATTGCAAGGAAACAATGATATATAAACACTGCTCCTTATAAAGGAGTATGAATAAAACAAATACTAAAATCGATGTAATATGGCCTCCTCCTTCAAGTACCCTCTCCTCCTTGAAATCTTCTACACTGGATTCACATTTTGTTTCTCCAAAATACTACTCATCTGCTGGGTTTGGAAAACCTGTCTGAATTCAATATATCTAGATTGCACAACAAAACAATGAAATAAATATAAGACCCATATGATAAATGTTGGTGCAGCCTGCCAAGATTTTCTTACAAGTCTGAAAATCTCCACAAAATAAGTAATGAAATATTTTGTTAACATGAATGGGACAGAATCATAAAGTTAGAGAATATTACAGTAGCAGAGTATGTATATGTAGCTAACAAATAGAGCAGTTCATCTTTCAATAACTTTGTCAGAAATCCACCCACTCATTTCTCATCGCACAGCAGATGCACCCCACAGAAAGCACTCACTCACGTCCTTTTCTATAGAGCAATCCCTTCTCCCTTGGACCACAGGGTAAGAGTAGACTGTACCTCAGTGCCTGCCTTTCACCAGATCTGAAGGAAGATTTTCTCAGTCTCTCTCATGAAAAAGAGAAGCGGCAAATATTCGTCATTGCAGCATGGGAAAATAGGGTTGATACTGAATTTCCATGTAAAGGTATCATTCCAGACCACAACCCTTTTCCAAATGTCTAACATGGTAGCAGAAATGGATAGCTTGTGCAGAGGCACCTCAGCTTGAATTTTACCCTCCTCTTTGGCAGAAGTGGACTGCACTGGGCTCTTTAGATCTGTGCTTCCTCTTTGTATGAAGCTGCAGCCATTCACTAACCCCAGGTTAGGGGTGGAGGCAGACACAGGCCTTCTTGTTGAAGGTAAAAATCTACCAAAGACCAAGAAACAGTCTGTTTCTGTAATCACTTAATCTATTGCAACCACAGGATCAGTGCTTGCAGTGAAGTCTTGCTGTGATGCCTAGTTTTTAATACCTTTGAATACCCCCTTATGGTACCATAAAACATCAGGACTGAACATCACGTTTTACTGCCCTGGAAGGTTTGTTTTTGACACAAATCTTGGTCTCTACTTCCTCTGTTAAATCAAGGATATTTAAGTTGGCAGTTGCTTCCACCTATCCACGATTAGCACAAGAGTATACCTAGGGTAAATCTGGGCTTCTCCAGGGAATTTTCTGAAGTATTTAAATCAGCCACCTGTTCCAAATTGCCCTTGCGATGATCCACCTCCTCTATACAAGGAGCTGCAGGGGTTAAATACAAGGACATATTGAACCTTACTCCATCCCATTGTTATGTAATTATGTAATGATTTTCACTTGTAGTACTGACTTCAAAGAGCCGTTCTCATTATACAACTAGTGTCACAGAAACAGGGCTTTGTAATCATACAAACAATTTTCTCCCAGGTAAATTGGTATTTTATATTATTGAGTTGGACTTTTGAAATTCTTTGAGCTTTTAAATTCCTTTTTTTTTTTTCCTGAGTTGGGCTTTTTAATTCCTTTTATTTGATTCAGATAAGCTGAAAATGAATACTTTAATTTGAACATTCTGCTGCAATTTTATTAAAGCTGCATTCCTGGAGACATTACCTTAAAAGGGGTTGTAAACTCTGTAAACATGGCTCAGAATTAGCATAGCTGAAGTGGGAGAAATTTTTCATTTTTATCACTCTCTGCCATACTGCACTTACTTACTAAGTGCAGTTTGTTCAGTGCAGCCTTGATGGATGAAATAACATACTTGTAAATAACAGATATATTTATATTGCTTGTTCATCAGGAAAGAAACACATCATTGCCACAGCCATGTATCCATAGCAGCCTTAAGACTCTGCCAGTATTCTCAGATCAATTTTTCAGTTTTTTGTCTAGGAAGTTTTAAATTTTTATATATTTATCACATGCTGAAAAATAACAGGGATACAAAATTACATCAAAGTTAATTTTACTATCAACATTTCTGCTTTTTTACTGATTTCTAGTAAAGCTATTTTACTGTTCTTCACAACAATGTGGGAAAACTTGGTTAGGACAGATTTTAAATCCAGCTTTCAACTTTGCATTTCCGACTCATCAATATGCATTTGCATGCCAGTGACCTCTATTACTTATCTTTATCCAGTAAGAGATAAATCTAGGCTTCACTCAGTAAGAAATCCTAGATCCATTTGCAAAGATCCATTTTGTCGAGATCTTCAAGGTGTTTGAATAATTATAGTTTAGTAAAATGTAGATGTAGCAGTCTGAAATATGGAAGTGACCTTTCAGGCATAGTAAACTACTTTGCATTTTTGTTGGTTGCTAAATAATGTAAAACTGTTGCTTGAAACATTGAACTGGTAAGCAATTAGTAAGTAATTGCATAATTCTAACTTTCTCTAAGTCATAAATTAGGAGGTGGAAAATCAAAAGAGAAACATTGATCTTGAAACAGTCATATGTGCCACTTCATGTTTAGCAGGTTTCTGTCTTAGGAAGCTGACTGATAGAAGGAAAACCAGAATTTTTCCAGGGAGAAAGAAGAGTTGTATGCTATGATAATTTTCCCAACACACAGCTTCTGAGGACTACAATTACAAAACCAGATTTTTGTACATGTAGTTCATAGGCAGCTTTGATATGACTTGTCTTGGAAGAACTTAGTTGGCTTCCCACAGGGAAGGAGCAGACAGCCCAGAAGAGACTGTACATAGAGCCCTCTGTTTTGACTGTGAGGGGTGGTCAAATGAAGAGGGTCTAGTTGCAAGCTGGTAGTGAGACAAATGGAAAGTTTTAGGACTATTATTGGCTTGATCTGGAGTACTGAGGGAGAAATGGGACCAGAACCAAGGCCAGATCTGTCTTTGCCTTTGACCCATTGGCGCAATTGACCAGAGTGTTCCATGTTCTATTTTCTTTGCAGTTTCTTGTGCCTTTTGTCACTTTGTGGTGTTAGTGCATCTTCTTGCTTCCTTCTTTCAGGCAATATGACCCATGCCTTATCATCTAAATTCTCCACTGTCAATCATGAAAGTCCATGTTCTCTTAGAGTGGAGTAGGAAAAACCATCACAGAAAAAATTTTTCTCCAGAGGATTGCAGTGATATACAAGGAGAAATTTCAGTGGATATTTTGTGCTCCCGTACAATTGGAATTTCTGTCTTGGGAGGGAGTTTATTACTTCTGTTTGGTTTTAAGAGCTTGTAAGAGGTTGAGGGGGTCTTCCTCTTGGGTCTTTTACCCCTCACTTAAAGTCAAATCCTTTTCTTTTCCAGATGAAGTGTTATGGATCAGAATGGTTCAATCATTTGATTCTATAGAGCAGTTCGTATTTTCAGAGATTTCAGAGATTTTTGGAGTCAGCAGTAACAGGTGTAAAATTTACATTTTATTATTGGATTTCCATAAAAAGTCTGTGGACAAAATGTAAAGTTGTTGATCACAGAGGTATGGCCAATTTAAATTGGATCAGAACCCTGGTTTGAAGTGAATCCACTCATTCCCTATTTATGCTTTGGTTTGCGCTTTGAAGCAGCTTCATTTGATCCTTTTCGGCTTTCTTTTGGATGTGCTCCAGGAGCTTCAGATGTATATTGTCATTCAGTCAGGTAAGGCTAGAGTTAGCCCAAAGTTTAAAAGGCAAACCCCACCACTGCTGGAATGAATATAGTGTAGACATTAAAAGCTTATCACCAACGATTTGTTTTTTTTCAGGTTCACTGTGACTTGCCTGCATCAATTTCTAACTGGGCATATCCCTCATGAAACTGCTGAGTGAATAGTGCTTTCACTACTGAAAGCACTATCCTGACAGTGCATTCATATCTTACTACAAATAGATTCCAGATCCATGTGTACTGGTAAAAATTTAATTGCATACCTGTATCAAAATGTAGTTGATTTGTACTGGAACATAAAAGCAAGGAGAATGCATTTGGTCATTACATTATTTTTTAAAAGCAGTATTTTAATACAATCAGTATATTTTGAAGCATCACTCACTGTAGTCATTTAAATTAGTGGTTCATAGTGATGAGTTATAATGTAATGTCTTACTGATAATGGAGCATCTGAAAGTTTTAGGTTCATAAAGGGTTTATAATTAAGCCATGGAAATTAATTTATCCACGTATAATGGAGTGCTAATTAGTTTGCTAATAGGGCTGTCACTTCCAAACTCTCTGCAGAAGGTGAATATTAGGTTAGTTCTGTCTCTTGAGGTTTCTGAGAGGTTTATGACATTCCTTATGAAAGGCATTATCATTCAACTTTTTTTTGGGAACTCTTTCTTGCTAAATGTTTAAGGAGTATTATTTTGAGTGTTAATGATTTCTATTCTACCTTGTCTGATTTTTTGAATAGTTTCCTGCATAATCAATGACTTTCCCCCCGCCTCTGTGGCATTGATAACCACAAATATTAGAGCAGCATGGAGGTAACAGAAAATCCTACTGAAATGCTGGAATGACTGTACTATGTTCTGAGCTTGGAGTATACCAAATACCTTCTTAAAGAAGATGAACCGATTCTCTTTGGAAAGAGTCTACTTCAGAAATGAAGATGCTTTTGTTGCAGTGATATTTAGTGTAAAAATACTATGCCAGCAGTACTAAATCCTGAAAATTACAGTGAATTCAGGCCCATTCTGCACAGAGATCAGAGTGCATTCAGTGTACCAGTATTTTTTTATATGTTCCACCTACAACTCAGCCTTTCAAAATGACAAAGTGAGATGTTGCCTCCCCTCTTGCCTATTATTTGGTGAGTGGTCTCTCGGGTGGAATTAATGCAGTGGTGTTATAGCTGTCATCACTTAGACTGAACAGAGCTAAGGCAACTGACAATTTAAAGATTTCTGATCAATTATCCAGGCATCTTCAGATTCAATTTGCCATTATGCTGATTTTAGGTGCATTTGAATTAATTAATTCTGCCACTGTAGACTCTAAACATTATAAAAACTATAACTAAAACATAAACTCTACAGACTCTAGTTATGGGCCAAGATTTTTTTTCTCTGTGGCTAACTTCAGCTTGTTAAATCATACAAACTGGCTTAATCCAACCCTGGGCTGAGATAAAGTCAAAGTACATGTGGTTCCAAGGATGTTGATAAGCAACATACTTGGAAATAACATACACCTAGAAGGTATATTTACATTTTTAATACGACTGTAAATTGTTCTGCCTTGTGATTTTGTTACCTATATAACCTGTGATGTTAGATGTCATACCTGGAGTTTCCATACAGGGGTTTAACCTTGTCTTAAGTTGGTGTAATATCAAAAAATGAGGCAAAATGCGTATACTGTATAAAGGATGTCACTGGAGTGAAATGAGAGATTCTCCAAAGCAGGGAATCATTCTCAATAAGAACCATACTAAAGAAGAAAAAGGAAGATGTGGACTACTGTTAGAGTTGTTTGGTGGACTGACTTTGAAGCAGAATTTCAAATGATGGCACAGATGAGAGCATGTCTAATCAAACACATGTGACTCCACCTTATTCACCCACCAGTTATTTTACTGATGTCAGTACACCACTGTTTGTGTCGTAAGCAGGCCTGGTGGCAGAGTGGATAAAGTAACCAATGCAATTTATCTTCTTTTTGTGCTTATGGTCAGTGCCAGCCTATTCATGGTGTTTGTACTTTACTATTGTCATGCTTTTTTGAAACTGGGTGAGAAGAAGTTTCTCGACCATGAAAAGGAGAAATTTTTAGTGCATTAATTCTTACACTTATACACTTATTCAAAGTAAAGCAAATTCATCAGGTTCTATAGAAGTCTCAGTACAAATGCATTAACTTCATAGGATTAACAAATGTAAGGAGTAAAAAGCATAAAAGCATTTTGAGCCTACTTTCTGAGGCTACATCAGTTTACTAATTTTGTATTCTTTCCATGAGGGAAACATTACCATTTGATTTTCCCATTCTGCCTTTATCTTTTTCAAAGATTCCTGTAGTCCTCAGAGAAGGCCCTTGAATTCTGTATTGGTTTCTGAAGAAATAATCCAAGAAGTAGATATTTCCCTCCGTCTTTCTGTTAATAATTAATACAATTAAACACAATGACATGTAGAGATGTAGTCATGAATTCAGAGAACTAAGCTTACCATAAAATTCTCTTACAAATGAAAATAAGAGTAGTCTCAAATACTGTTTTTAAAGATGATTTTGGAAATGGCCAGAGAAAATGAATGTATTAGTAATTCCAATATCAGTTGCAACAGAACTAAGCTTGTGGTTGTTTTTTTTGGTTTTTTTTTTGGTCCATGGGATAAGATTGATATTTTGTAATTTGCCTTGAAAAAACAGCTGATAGAAAAAGTTGTTAATGAAAGAAGTAATGTTCCTTCATCTTACTGCGAATAAGAAATCTCCAGTCTTCAGACCAATCAGTGACAATAAGCCAGGCCAGTTTTTGAATTATTAATATTCAAGGTGGAACCTTAATCCCCTTTATTTTCTGATCTATTAAATAAATTGTATAGAATACTAAGGCACACCAATTCAGGTTTGCTAAAATTCTTAAAAAGCTTCAATTAGCTGTTAGCATGGATCTGCTTTGAACTTATTAATTTAGAAAACTTTATGAGGGTTTGTTGAATAAACTTAATGGATTAGTAAAAATATTTATGGCAGCAGCTGCTTAAGCTGATGTATCAAGAAAGAAAATCTCTATAAAATTAATAAGATTTGCAAAACATGGAAATCATAAGCAATACTCTGATACAGTTTATATTCTTTCTGGATAACTTATTTTTAGTTGATATCTGCTAATCATGTACTTCTGTGATAAGACTTAAAACACGGTATTGTTTACCCACCAAAATGATGAATGATTAAACGTATTACAGATACAAACTTAAATGGAGAGGTACTCATTTTCCATTACACATTTTTGTCTTGCCTTAGCTGGAAGAGGGATTTCCACAACGTTTTTCTCAACATCCCCAATTTCTAAATGAAAGCACACTATATCTGTGAGACAATGAACATATTTATGTTGTGGGAGAGTGTGGAGGTTTTCATCTGGTGTCCACCTAACCCTCCAGGCCCCCTCTCTTTCCCAGAAGGAAAGGAAAAAGAATAAAGGCAAAAACCAGCTGAGATAGTGGCAAAACAAACTCAGAGTGGCTAAATACTTAAATTTATTACTAACAAGATAAGAACTAAAACTAAAAAGTAAGAAATAAATCAGTCTTAAAAACACCTTTCTCCTCCCACTCTTCCCTCCCAGTTTGAGGGAGCAGGGAATGGGGTTTTGAAGGCAGTTGTTGTTGCTGTCATTGCTCTTGTCCTGTGGGTCACTCCATGGGGGGCAGTTGGGTCTCTGCACCCCGATGGTCTCCGTGGGCTGCAGGGGAACAGCTGCTCCAGCACGGTCTTCACTACAGTCTGCAGGGGGGCCACAGCTCTGAGTCCTTTCCCTGCTCCCGTGGGGTCCCTCCCACTGGAGACTGTCCTTGATGGACTTCTCCAACGTTGAGTCCACCCTCCAGGCAACACTTCTACTGGGGCAATAACCTGCTCCACTGTGGGTCTCCTTCTCCATGAATCATGGCTGGAAGTCTCTTGCAGGATCTTGCTCCATCCTGGGCCTCCCACAGGACAACATCTCCTTCAGGCATCCACCTGCTCCTCCAGGGGCTGCAGGGGGAGTCTCTGCACCCTGATGCTTCTCCACAGGCTGCTGGGACATAGCTTTGAGTCCTTCCCCTCCCTGCCCACCCTGGCTCCAGCATGGGGTCCCTCATTCTCCTCCTGCTCTGACCTTGGTTTCTCTCACTGCATTTTTATGTCATGGCTGAAATTTTTAACTATGCTACACTCCTAAATTCTTAAATATGTTATCATAGAGATGTGACTGTGATTCTTAATTGGCTCAACTTTGGCCACCAGCAGGAAGTCCCTCCTGGTCCTGGCTGTCATTGGCTCCACAGGACAAGCAGAAGCTTCTAGCAGCTTCTAACAGAAATGATCCTGGAAGCCCCCCACTTCTACTAAAATTCAGCTACAGAAACCTATGACAGAGAGGGACTTTCTGCATGCTCTGTGTTTGACACAGGTAGTCCTTATTTCCAATCTCACTCTTAGAAAACTCTATTTTAATAATTAAGGTAGATTCCTACCTGAAATGAGGGAAATGTGTGACTGGAGAGGGGTGAAGAAATGAAAATCTATGGGTTGTGGAAAGCAGAAAGGTTGTACAGCTCTTCTCTGTTTTGCCCTTTGATTCTTAATACCTGCTTTTATTACTGTAATTGTTTTGCTTGCAGGTGCTGGATGTTCATAATCGTTTTCCAACTCCTTTCTTTATACCCTGTGTATCTTTTTACCTAAGAGAAATCAGTAGCCAATTGGAGTGTTCAGTGGTTTCTCTTCCTTTGACTTTTTCACAGAAATAATTGGTCATCAAAAGGTTCTCCTACTCTGCAGTAATTGCCCTCATAATGCCTGTGATTTCCACAGACAAGCATGAATGGGTCTGAAGTTAGCTCTTTCAGATCTAAGCCTTCTGTCACTCAGCACAGCAGCCAAAGGCCTCTAATGGCTTTCCTCCTGGCCCCATTATCAGTGATTCTCTTGCCACAGACAAAAACAAACACCAGTGTACCAGCGTTCTTATTCTGCAGCAGAGATACCTGTCCTTATATACAATTTGTGAGGTGTCTCTGTCGTAATCAGCTGCTCCTACTAAACTCCAAATATGAGTGTAACTGCTGCTTATGTTCATGGTAAGTGAAAGGCAGCTGTTTTACCTATACTTTCATTGAGGTTTCACCTAATCCCAAAATAAGAGCAGTTTCTAGAGGAAGAAAACACAATGTGAAAAACATTAGGCATTATACTGAAATGAAGTGTGTCATACCGAGAATTCCATGTTTATATCCCACAGCAAGTCAAAGTGCTTTCTGTTTTAAGGCCTTGGATAAAGAGCCTTGCTGAATAATCAGAGGCTGAAAGTAGCTCCTCAGCAATCCTTCTTAGTATGGTCAGCAGAGGGGAAAAACTCAAATCCTGGTATAATCATTTTCACTGAGCAATGTGGTTTTCTCATAGTCAATAATTATTGCATAAAATTGATCCAATTTAAATATTAAATGAATTTTTTCTGTCTTCTATTTGTTGTCCAGTTTCTGCAGGAAAGGAACAGGACACTGCATTATCTAAAACAATTTTAGTAAACAGGTTGCTATAAAGATAGAAAGTAGCTGTTTCCATTGTAACCTAAATACATAGTTATGTAACATTTCAGGCTGCTAAAACAGATATACCTCCATCCACCACTGAAAAAGTGGTGAAAATGTATCATATAGCTTTTAAAGGCTTATGAATATCAGGCATGAATTTTGGTGGAAGAATAAGGCAGCACTTAGTCCAGAAATTGAGCTGTCATGGAGTTTGGTAGGGGGATCACTGTGTTATTAGGCAAGGCATTAAGGAAAGTACCTGGCTTACACTATATTCAATCACTCATTCCTTCCTTTCTGTCATGCCTCTTCCTCACGAGGCATCCAATTGCTCTTTCGTATTTTCAGAACTCCATTGCAAGGTCAGAAAACCATCTGTATCTGAATTATTCCTAGGCTATGAGCTGGGAGATAAACAAGTTATTTCTGTGTACCCAGGCCCAGCCTCTTTTCAAAACCTCTCTAGTAAGTCTACTATATTTTCCTTATTCACATGCAATTTTAAAGAAAGATGCTTCCTTCCTTTTTGGCATCTTTCTGCAACTTCATCCATCACAGTTCTTCTGTGTCATATTCTCTGACTTTATCCTTTCTATTTATCCCAGTTATTTTCATCTTCTACAGAAAAGACTGGCAAGGATTTTTGAACTCTCCGCATGATCTCTGCACTTGCTATAAATCCTTGTAATACCTATTCTTTTTCCTGAAGCATTTGTTTTGGGAGACATTTTAGATATGTTGGCACTACTTTAGACTGTAAAAATCATATTGCCTATGGTAATGATTAACTTTCATGCTGCTGTAACAGTAAATGAGATGGACAATGTTACTCATGAACCTAAACAATACAATCTCTACAATTCTCCCACTAACTCACCTCTCCTCACTATGTCATTTGCTCCTGGAGAGGATGGGGTGTGTCTGCCATGGGTTCTCCTCCTTCCATGAACCACTCAGTCAAACTGGAAGTGCAAGGGAAGGGAGAGGAAGCTGCTCTCACTCTAGTTCTTGCTGGATTGAGTGTGAGTGGAATGAACAAGCTATTTATGAAGAATTTCTTCTCTTTATTTCTTTGAAATATTGATTTCAGAACTTCTTGAATTAACATTTCTATTTTCTAACAAAGGAAACACTATCTAAATGCATGTAGTGAGAATATTAATAGCAATCCGTCTGGAAATAAAGCTTGTGGATGGTATAATCCATTTAAATGGAGAAGCAAGGATGGATTATTTTCATGCTTTATTTACACCTGTGTTTGTATACAGATATATTACTTTTATCTGTTATTGGCAATATAGACATGAGGTTTTTTGGTAAAAAAAAAAAAATTAGTCTTCTGTCTTGTAAGTTGAGATACTTCTCCGAGCAAGAAGAGTCCGAGCATGGACTCTAGTGTGAAACACTGGCTTTGACTGAGTTATTTTACTCAGAGAAAATGCTCACTGAAAGGAGAACATATCACTCAGTCAGACGAGGCCTACTGTACTACAAAGTCACAGTTACAGTAGAAAAAAAAAAAAGAAGACCAGTGAGCAGTCATCTCAAATACAATCTGAGTTCCTGACTTAACATATCATTTGCAGTTCCTGTAGCTGAAACTTTACAGCTGTTGAAAATTTGATTTGTTTGACTGTCAGTGAAATTCTATCCTTTAAAACTTTGCTGCCACACAAGATGGTATTCTGCTCATATTTTGTCTTGTTTGTATAGTGATTGTCCTTTAGAAACTTTTGTCTTTGTACCTACTCTAATGATCCTAGTAATGTTACTACAGGCAAAAAGTATGGCAACATTCTCCTTAAATAGCACAGAAATGATGATTTAAGATTATAATGTGCCATTTCCATAGGGATCTCATTTCAGTCCAGATGGCAGATGCTGTTTAAGCTGTTTCATGAATTAAACAGAAGAGCCTGGTTTCAATTGTTACAAAGATGTCTCTCGGCACAAAGGAAAGTTAAATGTGGTTTTATTTTTCTTAATGACTGCTCTGAAGTTTATTAGCAAATTCTTGAAATTTCTGAGAGAAAATGTGTTTCGTTTTACCACCCCCCCTCCTCTGAGAGATAATACAACTTCTCTATTCATAGGAAAAAAAATAATTAATACACTCCCTATTGTGATTTACCCTGGAACAGGGCCATCACCAGGGCTACAATTGGAGACCATATTTACTAGCATGCCCTTGTTTCCTGAGCATCAAGACTGGACCTATGAGGCTGGAGTATCTTTTGTTTTATTATTAAATCCCTTGGTGTGAATTAAAGTAAAACAATACTAGATGATCAGCATTTACATATACATATATATATGTGTGTGTGTATATATATGGTTTATTTTAGAACAATTTGGTTGCATAAGAAAACAGGTATGTAGCTGTTTTGGTTGCTATTATCTATAGTAACATGGCAATATAAAGGTGTGAGGTGTTTTTCACCCAGTGTCACCCAAACCTCCAGGCCCCCCTGCTTTCCCAGAGGGAAAGGGAAAAGGAGAAAAGGCAAAAACCAACTGAGAGATAAATGGCAAAACAAACTTAGAGTTGCTAAATACTTAAATTTATTACTAACAAGATAAGAACTAAAACTAAAGGTAATAAAACTAAAAAGTAAGAAATAAATCAGTCCCAAGAACACTCCTCCCACTCCTCCCTCCCTCCATTCAAGAGAGCAGGGAATGGGAGTTTCACAGGTGGTTGTTGTTATCTGCTGCCATTGGTCTTGTCCTGTGGGTCACTCCATGGGGTGCAGTTGGGTCTCTGCACCC
>VXAU01003241.1:29423-56676 GCA_013399695.1 Formicarius rufipectus | reverse complement strand
GGGCTTCAGGGAGAGGGGGGGGGGGGAAATAGCTTTCAGTACTTCCCCCCAACCCTGCTCCAGCGTGGGGTTCTTCCTTCGCCTCATCCAGCTGCGACTTGGTCTCTCTCTGTCTGCATTGTTATCTCATGGTTTTAATTTTCAACTGCGCAAACACTCCAGTTCTTGAATATGTTATCACAGAGGTGTGACTATGATTTTTAATTGGCTCAACTCTGTCCACCAGCAGGAAGTCCCTCCTGGACCTGGCTGTTGTTGGCTCCACGGGACAGGCGAAGCTTCTAGCAGCTTCTAACAGAAACCATCCTGGAAGCGCCCCCTTCTACTAAAATTCAGCTACAGAAACTCACAAGAAGGTGAAAAAGTATTGCAAACGGAAACAGGTACTTACCAATTTCAGTTGTAATATACCCAGTCAAGAAAATGTGTAAGGCAAAAGAGAGAGAGAAAAAAGAGTAAGAGTTAAAGGCAAAAGAGAAAAGGGAAGAGAGATCATCTGACTTGTGTTTCTAGAATTCATTAATTTTACTCTTAACATTCCATTTTCAGCAACAAAATAACATCTAAAAGTAACTGTTCAACTTAGTGCTAGATCATTGCCTTTCTCACTTCTTGATCCAAGCGCAGTTGACACAAAAAAGAGCATGAAAGTATTTTAATCAGTTTAAAAATGTTTTTGAACTCATTTGCACAATATAAATGTTTTCATTACCTCCATAATCAATTTCTGTTTAAAGTAAGGAAAATAAGCAATAATATTGACTTTGCTCATCCATGGAAACATAATTTATGTTGTTGTTTAAATGTCCTTTTCCTGCTATACTAAAATGTTTTTACAGAAAGATTAGTGACTATGTGAAAGCTTGTATTTCCTTTTTTTTTTTTCCCTTTTTTTTTTCTTTTTAAATCAGACCTTCAACTTTTAGATATCTTTAAATTATAACTGTAGCTAGAACAAGCCTGTAGAGTTTAGGTAGTCAAAGCTCTTGTAAAAAGACATCAGGCCAGGAAAGAAAGGTGTGTTCTGTCTTTAATAATCAATAACTAGATGCAGAATTTGCTGCTATAACACACTCATTCAATAGCTGGTTTCTTTTTAGACTTAGTAGCTGAAGAGAGAGCTAGATAAAAAACATACAACTAGCTGTTGTTCTCTGCCCCAGCTTGTGTTGCAGGCGTGGCTGCAGTGCCACGTTTGTGTCATTTGGTGGCAGAGAGGATAAGGCGAGGTCTTCCCCTGGTGCTCTGACCCACGTGGGCTCCCAGGATTGCTCAACAACCTGACATTATTGCTTTTCTGTTTGTTGTTTTTTTTTTTTTTTTTTTTTTAATGTTAATCTGAGATTAACAGATTAACATTTGAGATTAATTTGAGAGGTGGCGGGCATTGGCCGAGTGATGTAGACCCCCCCCGTGGAGCCGACTCCTCCTCTGAGGACGCCGGTTCGAATCCTGGAGGAACTCGCTGTCACTGTCCGAGCTGCTCGGCCGTGGCAAGATGAGCCTCAGGAGTAAAGGGGGTGGGGCCAGTTCTGCGCACACTGTGCCTCACTTAAAAAATCCATTGCGCAGGTTTATCCCAAGATCTTCCTTCGCGAAGTCCAGCCAACAACAACAGCTGTTGTTCCTGTTAAAGCTCAGATTTTAAAATGTCTCCTCTTTCATCTGTGCCCTTTAAGGATGGGAGCACATGGATTTTTAGATCTAAACTCAGATTATGCCCTCTAGAAATATTCCTAAAGATAAATGGTGGCTGGTCTTTTAGATTCAAGTTTCTGTTTAGGATTTCTGAAGTGTTGTATTGTCTAGTCATGTTTATTATGTTTGTAACGAGATATGCGTCCTTACGTTGCCCTTGCTGCCTTAACCGTTTTACTTCATTTCTGTGCCTGCAAGTTGCAACCTCAGAAAAAAAGTAATCCAATTCCTTACAGTGAATCCCAGATTTTGTATTTATTTTCCCTCTCCTGCTACAGTCCAAGACAATTGACCATGAGATTAGGTTTTCATGCAGTTGCAAAACCACACAGTGCTTTCTAAATGTATCACCCCTGTCTCAGAGGAACATATCTCAAATTTTCTTCAGAAAAGATACTCTCAGAGGACCCTTCTCTGCTACCACTCTTGATGAAAATCTTGCAGCTTTTAAATATGTTTGGAAACTTCGGTTTGTCATACTGGTTATACCTATTGTGATCTTTGACTATCTCTAAATTCCTCCTTTATCTCCTTTATAAACTCCCTTTTCATTAATATCTCTTAGTATGCAAGCCACTAAATGTGCTTGGCTTGTGAACTATTTTATATCGATTTTGTGTGTTGTATTGGGAACTTACCTTCTCATCTTTTTTATACTATTTTTTTTCTGTCAGAAGTTCCTGCATTTCACACATTTTCCCTTTCAGAGGGTAGCAAAAGCATCTTCAGAATGAGCTTATAATTTTTCCTTCAGGATTTTAAAATGCCTGCAGGTAGATTTTGGGCAATGGAAGTAGTTGTGAAACAAAATCTTATATCTTTCACTGTTTGTGTTTTTCCTGCAAAGCAAAGTTTGTGCTGTAAGAGAATCTTGAAGGAGGATCTTGTTCTTCCATTAGTAACAGAAGATAAAGATTCAAAATCTAGAAAATATTTTCAGGAAATGGAAAGTTTATTAGCATTACTTATTCATAGTAAATAGCATAATAAAAAGAGGAAGACCAAGCTGCATTTTGGTAAATATAAATTGGTTCTGATTTCCAAAACTGAAAAGATACTATGATCTTTTCTATTAAGGACATAGTTCTCATTTAATTAGTCAAATTGGGACAAGTTTATTTCTGGTATACTCATTCATCCTGTTCTTATAGATTCAACTAGATACAAGGAAGAAATTTTTTACAATGAGGATGGTGAAATAATGGAACAGGTTGCCCAGAGAGCTGATATATGCCCCACCCCTGGAAATGCTCAGTCAGGCTGGGTGGGGCTTTGAGCATCTTGGCCTAGATGGATTTGCCCCTGCTTATTGCAGACGGTTGGACTAGATGGCCTTAAATGGCCCCTTCCGACCCAAGTCTTTCTATGATTCTTCACTACGAAGATAATGGAATAAAGAATCAGGTAACTTATTTCTGTATGTATAGAGGTGGAGCTGGATTACATTTTGTTGGATAGCTTGCATTTTTTATTGCTTTCTGCCATGCTGCTTTCCAAACTAGAAGCCCCCTTTGATGTTTCACAATGTATTAGTATGATGGTTAGTAGAATTAAAAATGGAATGGGAAAAGACGGTACTGCTGCATAAAGAAATAAGGCAAAAAAATGGTTGTAACTAGTTCTGATTTTGTTTCTAGGGTGTAACATCTGGGGTCGGGAGTGCAACAGCTGCTCAAAAAAATTAAGAGGGAATGACCAGGAGGGACTTTCACAGTTAATTGATCTGACTGTATCTCTGAAGCAGATTTTTGTGTTTTTCCTAATAATTTTAGCATTCAATCGAGAATCTTTTCATTTAACTATAGTATGTCTTCTGGAAACAGCTTGCCTTGGTTTATATGACTAAATCCATTTTATCACATTACAACCTGAATGTCATATTTTGCAAGTAGTTGCCTACAATTTAGTTGACTCAATGCACTGTACAGTTAGAGACACAGATGAGGAAATGGACAAGGCAATGAGTGGAAAAGATCTCAAACGTAGGACTTTTTTTGTCTTTGAGGAAGAAGGAAGAAGTTGGACAGAGTACAGCTCAGATTTTTTGAGATCTACCTAGCAGATTAGTGGACTATGCATTTGTCTACCTCTTTCCTTCTAGTTTAAAACTATTATACTGGACTGACTTTTGACAGACATCTTACTTTCTCACACTGATGTATGTTGCTGAACTCCCCCAACTGGCCTTTTCGTGTTGTAATCCTTAAACAATTGGAGAAGCACATAATCCACTTACTCCATGAACTACCAGAGAGACATAGGTGGTTTCATATTTCCCAGTGATGTTAAATCGCTAATCATTAAACTAGACTGTCAGAAGATGTCTGCTGTTCACCTCATACACCCTTCCTAGTCATGTGCTCTATTTTAACCTTGCCATCCATCAGCGTTACCTTTATTGAAGGAACAGCTGCAATTTTCTCTGCAAATGAGGTTACTTTTTCTCGACTATACAAGTGTGTGACTAAAAGTGGTCCATAATCAATAATCAAAGGTTTGCAGGCCCTGCATAGAAAAGGAATAGGTTATTCCTCTTTAAAAAAAACTTCAAGTACAGAGATTGTACAGCTTCCCCTAGGCAATCAATTCTAGCATTTTTTTGCTATTCTTACCTCTACGAAGACTATCCTGATAAATAATCCTGAAACTTTTGCTCTTTATATTGTTAATCTAGAGCAGATAAAGAGAAGGTTTCACTCCTTAGTTTGAGATTTTTTCTACATGCATCTTTTACATACCTGCACATATCACATTGCCTTTTAGCTTTTTATGAATGAAAAATTGCCTTTTAGCTTTTTATGAATGATTTTTATGAATGAATGTTTCTCCCATAACAGTTTAAGTCTCCTAATCTTCTACAGTTTAAGTCTCCTAATCTTGTCTTCCTGATGTTGTCTTGTCTTGATCATTGTCTTCTGGAACTCTCTGGTCTTTGTCTAGTCTTTTGCATCTTTCTTGTGGGCAGTGGTAACAATTAAACAGAATTTACTTACTGGAGCCTGAAGGCTGGAAAGATTATTTTTTATAATCTCCTGACACAATCCTTGTTTATGCATTGCAACATGAAGCCATAACTCAGGCCTTGTTCTGCAGAATTCTTCATTGTATATTGCTTTTCCTGCATTTCTTCTGATTTTTTAACAAGTTTTCTTAACTGCAGCCCTTGACTTTTCTGGGTGAATCCTTTTTGATGCCATCTTCTAAACATATGCTTTGTTTCATCCAACTAGTTACTAACAAAATACCTGACTTTTCCTAAACCCAGGAAAGACTAATGCCTTTGGGTCTTTCTGGTTTGACAGTACTTTGTTGATAACTATTGCTTTGCGTGTGTCTCCTAGCAATTCTATTTATACCCTTCTGTCTTATATGATGCAAAACCAGGGCAAAGGCCCCCTTAAAGGCAGTGTATATGACATCTACACTATAGCCTTGGACAGCTGCCCTTTTACAGTACGAAACACTGCATTGAAAGAAGAAGAATAGGAAATCATCTAGGTGGTTTCGTATTTTCTCCTTCCTTTCAGCCTCTTGAAGTGAGATATACAATACAAACAAATACAATTTAAAATATTTTGTTGGTGCATAATAATTTTCCTGTTTAATTGGCAGTTGGCTGGTCCTTTCATAGACTATCACATCTGCTTACCTGCTAGTATTGGCTTATTTCTTATTTCACACAGAGAAAAATACTGTATAGATAAATGAAATGTTTGAAAAAGCTGGGTTTTTTAAATTAATTAAAAACATTCCCTCTTAAAGGAATAAATATGAGGAAATATGCTCGAATGAACTACATTGAGTTGCATGGTTAATTCATCTTCAGTTACTATGGTTGATAAACCTGATAAGGCACTACAGTTGATTAATATTTTTTTGAAAAAGCAGGCACTTCAGCAGAAAAAAAAATTAATAAAATGTGACCTCATTGTTTGCTGTAGTTTTTAGAAGGAAAAGTTTTTTTTGGGTACTGGAAAAATTACATATAAAAAGTACTTTTTTTTAAAAAAAAGAACAACCCAAAAGTCATATTTTAAATACTCTCAGGGACTATCAATTCTTTCCATGAGCGTGGACGTGGTTTCTGCAGCATTGAACAGATGTGCCATTTCTTGAGGTTTTTAAATCCCCTCAACAGCAAGATCATCCTTCTCTTCAGTAGCTGCACATTTTTATCCTGAATATTTTTGTCAGTCATGGCAATTTTTACCTTACTTAGTTCCTTATCTCAGCTCTGAAAGCCACTTATCTCTCCAGGTAAGCCACAGCCACAGCAATGAAGAGCATTGCTAAGGACTTCAAAACAGTCTGGTTACCTTAATTTTCAGGTATTACAGTAATTTGTATAAAACATTTCTTCTCTCTTCTCTATGATCATACCAATCCAGTGCCTATCACTCTCATTGGAAACCTTCATTTGGCTTCAAGATGCACTGAATAAGCTTGAACTAGTAAGTCATATCAAATCACTAACTTCATGTTACTTACCCAAGTGAGGACAAAGGCTGTGAACTGGGTGTGCAGTATTTCATGAGAAGATACACTAAAGAATCCCTGCCCCAGCTCGTGTTGCAGGTGTGTCTGCAGTGCCATGTTTGTGTCATTTGGTGGCAGAGAGGACAAGACGAGGTCTTCCCCTGGTGCTCTGACCCACGTGGGCTCCCAGGATTGCTCAACAACCTGACATTATTGCTTTTCTTTTTCTTTTTTGCTTTTCTGTTTGCATGTTAATCTGAAATGTTACACTTGAGAGGTGGCGGGCGTTGGCCGAGTGGTGTAAGCCCCCCCCTGTGGAGCCGGCTCCTGCTCTCAGGACGCCGGTTCGAATCCTGGAGGAACTCGCTGTCGCCGTCCGAGCTGCTCGGCCGTGGCAAGATGAGCCTCAGGAGTAAAGGGGGTGGGGCCAGTTCTGCGCACCCTGTGCCTCATCTAAAAAATCCACTGCGCAGGTTTATCCCAAGATCTTTGTTCGTGAAGTCTAGCCGACAACAGCAACAACAACAACAACACTAAAGAATAAATAAATATTAGTGGGAGATATAAAAATGAGCAAAATTATATTTCTTGGTATTTGTTCTTGCTCCCATTTAGAAAACTTCTCCAGATTTCTCCCTGTCCTTTCTGCATGCCAACAATACATTTGACATAAACCACCTTTGACAAGAAAAGGAGTTTACACCAGTTCAGGGTGTGACTTGCTCTTTTTTTCTAGAACCAAAACTGCAAACAATTGTTAGGCCTTTCAGTGGAAGCCATTGAGAGCCTAAGAATAAAAAGTTTTATTTAGTTCTGAAAATATGTGAGGTATCTTGCCCTAGTTTATTAATGGACACTGAAGTCCATGAAAATTTTAGTTTTGGACATTCTGAAAATATCTACTCTCCATGTTGAAAAGTTATGATCTAGTTCAGACATTTGTAGCTATAAATGCTCTTCTTTTGCAGTTCTAGTCTACTAACAATAACACTAATAATGTCCTATATGAAAGAGGAAAGTAAGAAAAAGTTTTACTGTTTTCCTTCTCCTCTATTGAGAACAGTTATTTCTGAAGGGGATGTAACACTATCTTTATGTGAAGAGTGTTTGACCTTATGACTGACAATGCATTACTTGAAACAGGAATGAACTCCACCCTAGCCACAGAAAATTAAGACAGGAGTGAAAATGAGAGTTTTTTAGCAAATGAAAGTGAAAATGTGTTTGCTGTTTCTTTATCAAAGCCTGAGCCTAAAGAAGCAAACTTCAGAGGGGATGGGTTATTAGGCAGAGAGGGCAATTCAGCATCACCTTCCAGTAAACTTTGGAAGACATTAGTCTAATGAGAGTTAAATGCTCAAAGAAAGAAAGAAAGGAAAAAAGATAGTTAGGCTTCTTTGCCATAAACTGAACCATGCCACTAAAATTAGATCCTTTCCTGCACGTGATTTTTTTTTAAGCTTAGAACAGCATTTCAGATCAGAAGCTCAGAGGCATCTGGGAATGTGATCAAAGTCTCAGCGTGAATACACAGAGTATTTTATAATATATAAACTACATAATTGTCAAACTCTATAACCATTAGGAAAAATTAAAAATTTCTGGTGATCTTATAGCTCAGTTCTCTTCTTCCTTTAACTCCTAACGAGTTCTTACTTAAGAAGTTCAGATGATCTGGTAGAAGACACTACCTTTACCTACAAAGTGTCTCTGGCTCATATTTTTTGAATATCACAGCTACAACTCACCTAATGTTTTCCTATTATTTCAGCTTCTAATTGGAAGATGAACGGGTATTTGATTTCAGCTCTGACTTCTGCAGTACTCCTTTTATGAGTTTTCTTTTCACAGACTAGGTCTGAAACCAGTGAATTGATAAAAGCTTCTACTTCATGTGTCCTGTTCAAAAATACTCCCTTACTGTGGTTACTGAAAGCAAAGTTAGTGAATGTTAAATTTTGGCCATCATATCTTATTATAGTGTCATCAATACTACAAGAGAATACTGAAGGAATAAAACAGAAACCATGACTGCAGCAAGGAAAGAGAACACTTGAAAATGCAAGCATTTTCATATTTTACTGAAAAAAAATGTAATAATATTAAAAAATGGAATGAAACTACATCACAAAATTGGACTTAAAAGGTAAATAAACCTGTATGGTTTATGTAAGAAAGACTTCTAGTCCATTTCCCTGGACTTTGAGAGGCTTAGTTCTGCTTGCATTGTGAAATAATTTCTTAGTCACTCAGACCACATTCGTGTATCTTATAGAAAATGTCTTACAACCATTCCTGCTTTATTTATATTAATATTTTAGTATACTGATTTAAAGGAGAAATGCTTACCTTCTACCCTAATAAATGCGTGGTATGTGCTTGTTAATATTTCTTAAGGATGTATGCAAAATATGAAAATAAATTAATTACATAAACAATAAACCAAGTACCTTAATTTATTTGAAATTAGTCTTTTGATAAAAAATAGTCTAATGAGGGTTTAAATCTTCTTCAGAAACATGAAATGTTCTGCTATTTAATTGCTAGTGAAAAAAAAAATCACATAAAAGCAGGCAAACAAGAAAATTATAATATCCCCTCTAAATGAGAGACATTTAGTAAAATAAAGGAATAAGCATAGAAAACCAGCAATAATTTAGAAAAGATAATGTAGTATCATTTCACAGGTAAGAATACTTATTTTGTTGTGGGATTCATATGAAACCTAGAGATAATATAGGATATGTAGAAGACATGAAACAATAATTTTAGTTTTAGGATTTGTATGTGTGTATATCTATATCAATATGTATGATCACTGTATGTGTGCAGTCAGATATTAAAAATGGGCAAGGCCAAACTTTAAATTCTTCAGCACAGACTTCAACATAGCATTAAGACATGATTCTATGGGTTCAGTAGATATTTCTAGACTGTGAGTTTCTGGAGAAGCCTTAACTTCCCTTGTCCAGGCAGATGCCCTGGTTGTGTCTTGATTCTGAGCTGAGGTGAAACATAGGTATGTGTCATCCTCTACTTCTGCCCTGGTCTCTATGGAAGGAAATCCAAGGCCAAGGTCCAGAGGAGATTTACTGCTGACCTTGTCTGGGTTCCTGATTCAGTTGACTGAAGGATTGGTCTCGCATATTCTTCACAGGCTATATTTTTCTTAAAATTAAAATTGGATAAAATTAGCTATAATTTTACTTGTAGACGTGATGCAGCACAGCATGCAGCATAACTTGTTCCTGGCTTGAAGCTCTTACAAAGTATTACTCTGTAAGATGTTTAGAAGAGAGCTGTGGCAGTGAGGTGAAACAGGGCTCTAACATTTTCTCAGAGCTACACTTTAGAAACTCCTGGCATTTGCTGATCTGAGACATTGTGGGCCAATCATTTGACGTGAAATACATTAATTTGATATTTAAAACAATATTCTGTTTTTTAAAAAATTATTTACTTGCAGTTGTTTCAGCTTTTTAAAGTGGTTATTTTCAAACTTCACTCTTCAGTATCAATATATATGTATTTTTCTCCCACTTGACTCTCCCACATTATCAGAAATCTCTGGGGATTAAAACTCTCAGGACAAGTGCCACATCTCAAACTCACAATAAGACAGTAAGAACTAGTAACTGTAGAAAAATTGTGTGCAGAAGGTCAGATGTACAGTTTGCACTGTATAACAAATGGCTAGGAATGTGTACCACTCTACAAACAATGTAGATATTCTGTTATATTTTAATCACAGTGTTTGTTGGTGTTGACTCTCTTGTGTGCCTGTCATTTAAATATGCAAGATATGCATCTATAAGCTTTGAGGCTTTGTAATGATGCAATAACATGAAAATTTTCCCCTTTAATTTTCTCCCAATTCTGACTTTAATTGGATATTTTCTGTCTAATAACATAGATCAGTTGTGCTTGAGTCTGTGCTTGTTGCTTATCTGTGAAGGAAAGGAATGCAAACCTGAGAATATGTACCGACCTGTCTAGTAATTTTATAACTCACAAGGTTCAGTGACTGGATGATAGGTGTTAGAATCTATTTTCTGTTTAAAAGGAGACAGATATTTCTTCCCTCTGTATCTTGTACATTACCAGTTCTCTTTTTTCCTCACTATCTCAATATATCCTGAGATAACACTATTGCAGCATCTGTCACAATCTCAAAACGTCAAGTTGTTTTTCAGACCCCTGTTAAGGTACACCAAGCTGAATGATGTAGTGGCATATTGCATTGCTAAGCTAGGTTTAAAAGCTAATTAGGATGCAAACAAGAATGAATGCATAATGGTTTCTTTCTAGACCTGAGTAGAATTTGACTGCAGTAGAGTGAAGCAAATAATTTCCAATGAATAATTGATTTCAATGTCACCTTTTCTATTTATGAATTAGCCTATTATAGATTTCACTGGTGTGTTAATTTTATCCAATCTGTGCATTTTTAAATGATTGGTCATTTCTTGAACATTGTAAGTGAACACAGACAGATAATGTATGCATGTTTTTCTTATCTGATGACTCAGGTAACAAAACAGCAGAAATTCTGCAAATTAAAAGTGAAAAATATGAGTTTAGCAGATATTTCTGGATTTTAGTTTCAAAGCCAAGAAAATTTGAATGGCAAAAGTACTGGTAATCCTACAGTACTCAACTGCTCTTCAGAAACTGTTCACGAGAGAGTCACAAACAGAAATGAAAAGGAATTTTGCCTTCTTGTGGGTTTGACTGACTGAAAGTGTCTTCCTAGCTTTTGCTCTATGCTAAATCATAACTCAAGCCATCAAAACATTCCCCGGTGATTTTCTGTTGAAGACTGGGACAAAGGAGATGTGTCATATGAGAAAAGAATATTATAAAGATTACTTAATATACAACATATTTTCATCATGGCACTCCTTACACATTTCAAAACAAGATTGCAGCTGGCTCTTTGAATGGATTCATAGGATAAATAAGGCTGGGCAAAAAGCCTTGTTATTTTGTGCATCTCCACCATCAAGGACTGACCCTCTTCTAATCCTTGCTGTATGTCAGGTCTCTCTTTGCCTAAAGAATGTATAGTAATAGAGAATTGCTCTTTATCAGGAAGAAACTGGCCGCACTAACCCCATAAGGGTTGACCTATTTGCTGTATGCATTGCCAAAATCAGACAGCTTTTCAGTGCTCATGATGACTACTCACAGGGTATCATGACCCTTAATTAACATGGCAGCTGGTGCAGTGCGCTACTTTTGTCCTATTTCCCTTCACAAAGATGCTAAGCCAGATCTCTAAGCCAGTGCAGACTTTTAATTCTACTCTGACTTCTCTCTTGTGGGTATGGAGCAAGGTGTTGACACTCGTTTTCCCCTCCTGTAACATACTTGAAAACATGACATCTGCACAACTGCTCTTTCATCAATGGTCTCATTTTTGAACCAATGTAACTTCATCCATTTCAGGGAGAAATTCAGTTTCAAGTGAGTGAGTGAGTGCTTTATATCTTCCATAAAATTGAAAAAGAGATATGATATTGTATTCAAAACAAATTCTGTGGGTGGAATAACATTTGCTAAGGAAAGTTCTGAATTTGGAACTGAGATATATCATTAGTCCTTTTTAAATTCATCATGCTGAAGCTATAAGACATTCAGAATAATTGAAATTTTTGGGACATGTAACATGGAGCCAGCTGCTATTTCTGTATGCACATGCTAAATACAAAGAATTCATTTGGCTTCTAAAAAAAGTTAGATGCTATGGTAGTTTGAATTTTCTCTGTACTGCCTTAAAGGCAGTTTTTTTGATACAATAAGCTTTAGTTGATAAGAACTGTTGAGTGGCAGAGAGCATCTCTCTCTTTTCTCAGTGTTAATGGCTTTAACAAAATGAAAAATGATCTTGTGTTGTCTAGTATGCACACTTGCTAATTCTAAAGCAAGCAAGGACTAGATGCATTAGCATGTTAATAGAACTTTGCACCCTAAGGTTCTGGTTTATCAGATATTAAGAATGCATTAGTGATTCACAAACAGTGATGGACAGGATTTGTTACCATTCTAATGGTGCCTGAAAATATATGGTTATTGTTGGTTATGGTTAACCCATTACAATCTAGAACCACACAGTACTAGTGAAAGAGTATTTTAAACTTGAGCTTCTTGTTTTAGTAAGATTTCATTATAACCATGGTGAATAAAAAACATTGTGACGTTTTCAAAGATGATTGATAATTTTAAGCATCTTAAAATTGAGATATTATCTTAAGACTTTTTGAAAGGGCCAGGTTTTCAGAGATATTCATGTTTAGATTGTGTGTCATATCCTATCTAGTGATTAGATCTCTGTGTGTAATCTAGATACCAAGTATTTGATATCATGCAACCATAGTGAAGACAGCCAAAATCACTGCCAGTTTTTATTTACACAGTAGGCCGATTTAATCTCATTGTCATCTTACACAACAAGGAATTGGTTTATAATGGTTTCCAGCTCACTGAGAACACTTCCCAGCCTACAGTCATACACTGTGGGTTTAATGCATAAACATGTAGATTAGGTTCTAGAAAGTGAGTCAAGATAGGCAAATTTGAATTAAATGATATTTGGGCTTCAAAGCTCATTGAAAACATAGTATTTTTGCTAATTAACCTTGTTTTATCTGAGTTTCACTTCATGTTTTATTTTGTCTAATTGAATGAGTTTGAATACACATACTGTAAAAACATACAGCACATTTCCATGAAGCTGGCTGGTCTTAAAATTCTGTTTACCAGCACTGCTATGAATGATAGTTCTATTTGATTCATCTTAATGGTTGAAGTGAAATTAATAGCTATCTTACACAGAAACCGACAGATTTATCACTGTGCTTATGGTATTTGCTCTTTATAATTTTTCTTTTCTGTATGTTCTTGATTCATAGTGCATCTAAAGCTGGAAGATAACAGACTATCACTTGCACAGATACATGCTACTCTGAAATACTTTTAATAGGTTTGTGTTAAGGTAACAGGGACAAATGACAATATAAAGTATAAGCCCTAGAGTAATTGTTGGTAAAATATAGAATTTTGGATGTGAGAGTCTATCAAGAGAGCTGAAAGGAACATTTCTAGAGCTATAGTTGATTAAACATATTTTCCTAATATTATTATTATTTCTATTTTTTTTTAAATAATAAAAACATAGCTTTCGCATTGTTTATGTAGATTAACAATTTCACTTGGCACCTCTCCCATAATAGTCAGCAAAATTCCCAGTCTTCAAGTGCAATAATACAATTAAACAAGACATGACCAATGAACCAGACAGCTTTAGCCACTTCCAGATAGCTTATAATAAGCCTTCATTTTTCAGTCACCATCTTAATACTTTCACGTAAAGGCTTAACCTCATCTTCATACTGAATTTCCTTTACCTTATTCCTACCCCTTCAAGTAAAGGTTTCTGGTGTTTTCTGAAAGTGTTATTTATTATGCAGCACTTCATGTCTGTAGAGTTGGGATGATACATAATCTCTTTCATCTGGGTGGTGGTTTTGGGTAGGCATCAGTCCACAAACTTCTATCCCTCAGATTGTGCTGACCCTATATGATTCGGGTCAATGGGTTTCATGTGAGGACAATGAGGTCATATCTCAAGCAGATCCCACCTCTGGTAGGTAGCTTCTTCCAGCATTTACTGACTCCATTTAGAAGTTATTAAAGAGAGCTGATCTAGATTCAGGAGTACTATAGCTGCATTGTGAAGGAACTTTGACAACACTTTATAGGATCTGTAGATTTTTAGGATCTGTTTTCACAGTTCCCTAGACTAATCTCTTTCATGTATTGTAGCTGAGCTTTCCCTAACTGGAGTGCTAACTCGAGTGGCATAGCATGCCTGTAATTAAAGGGGATTTTGTCATGCCCTCCTTGATTTTTCTATGAGGCAACACAAGTAGCTTTATTATTGACTCTTCCTCAATAGACCAAGGTGAGTCTGCACATTATACAACATGCAAGGATAGCTCATCTCTGGAATACAAGCAGCATCTCTGGATCTTAACCAGCACAGAGTGCTTCTACCAGAGCTCTGTAATCTAACATGTTTGGTGTTATATCCATGCCACTTGGACTGGTATGGAAAAATAAGAGAAAGGATACAGGTAAACACTCCATATTATTTATGTATGTAGCTTGGGGGGAAAGATGATTAGTGGTTTGCCAAGGTGTTATTTACTGGTGTATCTGTATATCAGAAATCACTGGTCTCTACAGGGAGGGGTACTTTATTTAGTCCTCCATGACTAACTCTAACCATATCATGTATCACTGAAATGACTACTCTTTGTTTTTATTACAACGGAACTATGGATACTGCACCTACACCTGGGAATCTCTCCTGGTGATGACTGAGTCTTTTCTTAATAAGTTCCTACTGATAAATTACTGTGAAAGTAGTAGGAAAGTAAGACTTGGAGAAGGAATACTATATGATATATAATACATAGTATTATAAAAAACCATATTAACCTTTTAAAAAATATAACATTCTTATATTGAAATACTGGAATTTATAGTCTGAATGAGAAGCCAGTCATTTCACTCACCTTAAAAAAATCCAAAGACTTTTCTTCCCTCAGGTACTAACAATCATACCTCTCTTTTTCTCAGAATGTTTCATCCTCAGATCTCAAATCACTGTACAAAGAATTATAAAAATAATTTAAAAAATAGATTGAAAACAGGTTGCTGTTTTATGTGATTTAAACTTTCCTTCTTTCAGTTGAAATTTTTGACATTTCTGCTGTGATGAAAGCTATCTGGAGATATACAACCCGGAATACTGGGTGAGTCAGTGGTTAAGACACTTGCTTAAGATGTAGTTCAAGGCTTGTTCAACTTCCTTGAGGCTTGGAGAAGCAGAGATTTGTGCATTTGTAGTAAGCCCTTTTTAAATCATTCACTGCTGAATGGAGTGAAACTCCTAGCTGCAAATAATTAATATGATCAGTCTTCTCATTGTGTTTGCATTTCATAAATAGGCCTCGGATCTGAATGATTTGTTTGCTATTCATTATAGATTGGATGTATCACAAGAACAAATTTCAATCTGTATGAACAGTGTTTATTGGCTGCAGTTGCTGTTCAGTATTACTGCTCTCACTGATGTGTGGGATTGGTCACTCTGGATCTAGAGCTTTATTTTTCTCCCTTGACTGCTTTTGTGGTCAAAACTTGAGGCCAGTTGCTGCATTGGGGAAGGAAAGGTAGTGATTGTGCTGCTGTGGTATTAGAATCAAAGAACTTTTGAATAGTGGGGATTGACAGATGATCTCTCAATTCAAAGCTGGATTGACTACAACTGTCCAGACTATTGGGAGCAAAGTTGTACTGCCATTGAATGTGGAGTGACTGTTGTTCACATTTTGATTTACTCCTTTTCACACAGTCGGACACTAAATTGTTGACTGAAACAAAACACAATAAGCTTGCAAACAGAGCATGAAACTGCTATTAAGAAAGGAGGAGAAGGGATAGAGTAAAGGAAGCCCGAGAAAGGAACAGAAGAGGTAAACTATAAACAAGATGGAAGAAGAATTAGCAGTTTCTTTCACTTTTAAACACTCTCCTGTGCAATCGCTTTCTTTTCTTTCCTCCATTATCTTGTACACTTGTGGCAACACTTTTAAGTTGCTTGAGTACACAGGTTTTAGCTGTTCAGGACTTGCAGACTGACTCTCCTAACACCTGAGCAAGCAGCTTTTATGCTTCCATTGCATGTATGGGGCATTGTCATTAGTGGCATCCTGTCTTTAATGTCTCCTATAAGTAAGCTAGGGAATAAATTGGAAGACGACTGAGTTTATTTGAGCAAACATAACCAATGTTGTTAAGATTACTTTTGAGTTTAATTTGAAGCCATTTTTGTTCTACATGTATTCCAAGACTATGATTGCAGAGGGCGTCTTCATTTTTAAAACAAGCAAACTATAAATGATGCTTCTCTATCCTAGGTATTCTGTAGCAGAGTCTCAGGTGTTCAGCTAGGTAATTTATTTGAGTGGCATAGTGGTAGGAACAGCTCGAGCTCTGTGACTCTGGAAAAGGACCCCCAACAAAGAAAAGCCTGAGAAATTATGGTCTTACAGTCTAAGTTTGCTGCCCTTCATGTGAGAGTATGGTGCTGTAACAATACTAGTGTTTGGGATCTTCTTGTTCTGCATTGCTTTTCTTCATTTTCTGTATGTAGGCTGTTTCTTCTCTCATCCCTCTGGCTACAGCTTCTGTTGATGGGAGTAATGGCCTTTCTTGGTTCCTTACATTTAAAGACAAATTGGCTTTGGGGTCTTTTTTTCCTTAAAGCAAATAAAAAGTTCAGGGTATTTAGGTGAGGCTTCAGCACATATATCTGCTAGTGCTACATAAGTTAAAGTACACTAAACAATTAATTTCTATTATTTCTTTACACAAACCAAACTAGATAATATCCAGGCTCTCATGGCATTGGAAAAATGTATTAAGTATTTCAGTCTGGCAATGATGCAAACAGATTTCTGGAAATAGTTGGTTGATTAGGTTTATTTTGGCAGATTTACTTCAACATTGTTGCACTGCTACAGGGACATCCAGAGTACCTTAAGTATGTTGAATTTACCCGTACTAAGCATTTACTTCTCACTAATAACAGTAACGAATTTACAGAAAATGGGCTGGCAGAGTACCTGAGAAATAAAATTGATAAACTCTGGAAAAGTTCATCTTCCAAGAGCAATTAATTTTGCAGCTGATCTTTCAGTGTTTTATATTTGCCTGGAGATGGGCAACAATGTTAGGATTTCTGTGGCTGAAGGAAGAATGATTATTTGCTCATGCGATCATAGTTCTACACCTGGTGTCTAATTACCTCTTGAAAGACATTATAAGAAACTGGTAACTGTCACAACTTCAGTGATACTGCCACTGTACCATCCTTGGCCCCTAGACTGTTATTTAGGTAAGCATGTATCATTGAGAGTGAATGACCTAGCCCAGACAAAATAGTTATTGACCATAGATGATTTGCCATGAAAATTTATTTTTCTTATTTCTGTTGTGGTTTTGGATATTAAATAATTTATTTTTTTAAGGGGACACAATTTTTAGGTTCAAGATAATATTCTGGTTGATCTACTGTTGTGCCAAGCATTAAAGGACTAATACAAAGGTAAGGTTGTTCATGTAAGCAGAAAGGAGCTGCTTGTAGCTTTGATGGAAGCCAGTCTTCCAGTATCACCTCCATGTGACATTTCTGGCTCATTTTTCTCTACTGCTCTGAGTCATCAGTGGCAATCCTTTAAGTAGTTTAAGTAGCAAAAGGCATCTTGACTAAGGAAATCAATGTCAGAGAAAAAAAAATTCATGAAACACTTGGAAAACACCTGTCATTTGAAAGTATACTTTCTGGAGTCTTCAAAGATTAAGCCCTCAGCTTCCATAAGATAGAGTAACTACGAGTTTAAGGATCATTGTGTTCACTACCTTAGCCAGAGTTGGCCCTATGTTCTAGAAAGAAAGTGCACTTCCAGATCTCAGTAGACAGTACTTCAGCAAGCACTGCAATTCTACTGACTCAGCTCTTTGTAAACTTAGAAATCTTCCATCAGACTAAAATGGTATTGGGCTGGCTGTGTCTTGTAGGACAGTCTTAATCATTTTGAGGTGAAAAATACATGTAAAGAACGAGAATTTTCAACACTCACAAGTTTTTTTAATCTCTAGCAGATTAATCTAAATCTCCATTTTTTCAGCAACAGGACTAATATACCAGCAGGGCAAGGAGGCTATCATAAAGATATGCGATATTAAAATTTTTGTAATGTATTTAAATGCACCTCAGCAGCCCTACTGTGGTATTTGGCAGCATTTAGAAAAACCTTAGACTGATGCAAAGTGGCATGCTTATAGCTGCTTTTCTGTATTGAACAGAAAACTCTTTTTGAAAGCTGACTGTTGTGATTTAACCCCAGTTGGCAACTAAGCCCTACACAGCTGCTTGCTCACTGCCTCCCTGGTGGGATTTCAGAGAGAGTCAGAAGGTTGAAAGTGAGAGAATTCTTGGGTTGTGATAAAGACAACTTACTAGGTAAAGCAAAAGCCACACATGCAAGCATAGCAAAAGATTCATTCATAACTTCCCCTGGGTTGGCAGGTGTTCAGTCATCCCCAGTAAACCAGGGTTCCATCATGTGTATTGGTTGCTTGGGAAGACAGAATCCAGAACTCCAAACACCCCCTCTTTCACCTTCTCCCAGCTTTATATGCTGAGCACGACACCTATGATATGGAATATCCCTTCTGATCAGTTGGAGCCAGCTTTTCTGGCTGTGCCCTCTCCAGCTTCTTGGATACCATCAGCATGCTCATTGGTGGGGTGGGGTAAGAAGGAAAAAAGGGCTTGACTCTGTGTAAACACTGCTCATCAATAACTAAACAACTCTATCATCAACGCTTTTTTTCAGACATCCAAAATGTAGCCTATGAATAAAATTGATCCCATCCCTGCCCAAACCAGTGCACTGACTCAATGAAATGTGTTATGTGTTCACACGTTCCTTGATTCAGAGTGTGAAGGTATGAAGAGCAGGTGCCTTGCTCTAAGGTATTCAGAAAATATTACAATTTTTGTGTAAAATGTGCTTTGTGGCAAGTTGTATTAGTTGCTGGTTTGTTTTTCCCCCCCCCACCTTTTCTTTAGAAGTTAATTGCTTATTGTTTCTGTTTCAATTACTTCTTTTGAGTTACTATGCCACAGTTTCTTTTTCATGATCTTTTTTTTTTTTTTTCCTAGGAATTATACTGAACCTCTGTCCATTTAGTTATTCTTTACTAATACCCTATCTGCCCATTTCCTACTGAGAAGTCAGCTGTCACACTTTGTTTTATTTGTCTATAGTTATTTCTATGATGGCTAGATCCACGTTGATTTTGTAGCTGTGTCTTCACTGCAAATAATCTTGTTCAATTTAAAAGAATAAGGTTCTGAATGTAATACAATAGCATGTTTGTGCACAGCACTCCAATAATCAGCATGTTACAACCATTCCAATAAATATGTAGCCAACATTACATTTCCATCCAATACATGTGTTATATGAAAAAGATGGAATTTGTCACTTTATCTTAATGGAACTCCTGAGTATGTAATACAAGGGTTCAATACTTTAAAGAACGAACATCTGTGAACCATCCAAAGCTTGGTCTCTCCTCAGCTGTAAAAGAGTGAATTCTTGAAAGTGTACTTGAAAGTAGCCTGGAGTCCTCAAACATTGATGATGTTTCAATGGGAATTAGGTAGTTCCCTCTAGTAAGTTCTATTTGCAGCAACTTTCCTTTTTGGGTATTGATGAGACAATCAGTTCAACTATAATGAGGTTCCAACCAAGAGACCATGCTCTTATTTGGATATACTCCAAGTAATGACATGTCATTCATGTCTTCACATGAGATAGAGCCTAATGTCCAAGAAATCTATGAAAACTTATCCTTCAGCATTTTCCTCTGTTTGTTCCTAAACAAGACAAAATATTCAAAAGAGTTATTGAATCAGTTAGAATTTGATGCAACATAAAGGGTGAGATCTAATTAATCCTGTAATATGACTAACTCATTGCCATCTCAGTCCATTCCTCATTAGTTCAGGGTATGAAAAAACAAGTAGTTTCTGCCACTTATTTATATTTGCTGATATTATTACAGCATGTGAAAATAAAGAAAAAAATAGTGTATCTTGGTTTATATTTCTTGACAGTTGTGAGGTCTTTGCCAATAGAAATATGAATGTAAGGTGTAAAGTCATTACTGCCTTAGAGTTCTGCCGGATTTTGGAGTTGCCCTATTCAATTTCCTTCCTTTCACCCCACCCTCCTTTGCTTTTATGACCTTTGAAACAAGAATGGGAACTGACAGACTTACGAAAGAGAAAACAATTAAGCTGACCACCTGCAGTACTGTCAAATGTAGAGATAGCAAACTGGGGGAAAAAACAACCAGGAGAAAAAATCCATTTCTTTTTCCTATGGTCTTTTACCTTCACACTACTTCTGGGCTATATATCATTCTTTAAAAGGTTCTTGATTTTATCCATTATAAATGGCATGTTATATAATACATTCTTAAAATAGAATGGCTATAATAAGATTCTGAATTTTTTTGGTGTATTGACAAAAAGAATCTTCAGTGCCTCATAACATATTCACTTCAGAGAGAGTGTTGATAAATATTCAGTGTATTGTACTGCCCTGCCATGCATTTTAAATACCTGCAAAATCTATTTAAATAATTTGGTACCTCAACAATTGTACAATCAACAATATCTGCTACTTTATGCATGGTTCTTGGCTACTAGTAGTGAGGATCAACTGCAGTGTTCCATTAGTTATTTTCAAATCATTGCTAAGTTTTCTCTAATTGATTGATGCTACTTGAGTTAGTCCTCGAAGCTAAAAAAAAAAATAAAAAAATAGTGTGCCTTCTATCTCAGAGGAAACCCATCCCCAAGGGAAGCAACCTTTCCTTCACAAGTTCAATGAGAATGGGCTAGAGAGAGTGAGCAGACTTAATCTTACATTCTCCAGCTTATGTCAGGATAAAAAGCTTTTCCTTTTTGCCCAGCAGGCAGTGATGTTCAGCTACTCCAGCCAGTTCTGTTTTCAGCACAGGAACTTGCTCTGCATGCCATCAAGTGGTCAGGATGAGGTTGATGTCAGTTACAAAGGTGACTGTATTTATCCCATCATCCTGATGGGAGCAGCTTCCATCTGAAATATAGGTTTCTACCACATAATCTGAGAAACATTTCACACCTGTGGGATGATGGATATGGTTAAATTTAGAGGAGATTCAAAATTCTAGGGTCAAAAGCATGTGCAACTCCCTGGATGGATGGAGGACAACATGCTCCCTATTGCAATGATAAACATCTTATCAGAGGAACAAAACAGAGTATGGAATGGAGTGGATACTACATGGCTCCCCTCCATTCAACTCCCAGCAGAATGGGGGAACATTATGGCACTGAGACTGTACAATACACGTCTGACAAAAGAGAATCAAAGTGTTCTCCTGCTGAAGCTAACAACTATGTTGAACCCCCCTCCTCAAGTGCCAAGCCACGACCACCCCCCTCCCATTAGGCAGAGTGAGATAAGTTTACACCAATGAGAAATAAAGGGGTTTTATGACTAGAGCCCTTCAAACACCACCCAAGCATAAAGAAAATAGGATAAAAGTAAGTTTGGGAGTAGGGGAAAGTGGGAGAAGACTCCACTGAAACTGTTGGGGTCAGTTGATGGTTTGAGTCCGTCTTCTCCCCCCCAGCAAGACACCTTGGATGATAAATATATTTTATGTGCATTAAATGCTGCTTTTAGGATTAGAGCTTGTGTTTGTGCTTACCCCATAGTAAAGGGTCTCATCACTGTCATACTATGCTGACAGACTGTCAGACACCAGGGTCTTGACTTCCCTGGGAGTATGACAAGCAAAAATCCAAACTCCCACCTTTCATGTGACAACATCACATGTGCACGGTTACACACTGAAGTGTGAAGACCTAGACCATGAGGAAATGGCAGGCAGAGGTGGAAGTTTAACTTGTGGTCAAGGGCACTTCAGTTGGTTGTATGAATATGGCAACAGGAGGTTTAAGGATAACAGGTGGGAATGTAGCTCATGGCTAGTTTTATAGCTGCTAAAGTAGGGGATCTGTGGAGCTTCCTCATAGTTTCTCTGTCAGAGTGCGTTCTGTGTACCTCCACAAAACACTGAGCAAAGTTCTGATGTAACTTCGGGGAGCATGAGGTAGCAAGTTCTCCTTGTTAAGCTGTGTTCAAGAATAAGTTCTGCCACCTCTGAAGATGTGCCTAGGCACCATGCTGGCCTGTGCTCTGGCAGCCACCACCTGCTTGTCTTCTTAAGCATAAACAGCTTGGGGGGGACATGGGAACATGTATTCTTAAATCCTCTTCAGAAAACCCTAAACGTTGCATGCACAAGACTTAGTGTTTTTGCTGGCATATTTATGCCTGGAACTTCCAGAAACAGCAGGGTCCTTCCAGGAATGTCCCAGCAATGAAGGCAGCCGGGGATTCCTTTGCGGGTCTGCTTGCAGAGCTAAGCTGTTTACCAGGTGTGACAGCATGCTGCCAGACACGTAAAGGGAGAGAAGGGGATGGGCAACACAGTAAGGGAGGAGGAACCCTGGAACTAATCTGTATCAAAGTATTATCTGGAATAGGGCCTTTTCAAAACAGACATTACACAAAGCTCTTCCCCCTTGGGAAACAGGCTTATTATTGATGGTTTCTGAAGCAGTATCTTTGTCAGCAATTGAACATCAACTCTCTTGGGTCTGCCCTTGAGAAAAAAAAAAAAGATTTTTGTCTGTCTCTAAGAAGCTTTGGATTATTCAACACATATGATAATGCTAAATTTGTCATGCTGGTGCAGTGTGAGCTTTCCCTTACAGTTATAGCTAACAGAATTTCTACTACATCATTGTTGTTTTAAGTCAGATTTTAATTCTGTGGACAAACTCTTTTGCACAGCCAATTTTTTCTTTGATGTCAATTCTGTGTTGACATAGAGTTTGTAAGCATTCAACCAATACATCTATCAACTTTGAATGCTTAGCATAGCAAAGCAACCTCTGCATAGAAAATAAGTCCTGATGTGCAGGGTACAGAATTCCTCAAACCTGAAATCTTTACAGCATGAAACAAAAGGTGCAACTACATGTAAGCCACCAAGAATGAGAATCTGGTTTCTTGAGAAGAGGATTCAGTCTGAGCCCTAAGTGGTGAGCTATTAGGTAGTAAGGTTGACTGCTGAGACAGTAGTCTGGAACCATTTCTGTGTTATTACAGAAATGCTACCAGTATATTTCTTTCCTACATCTTCTTAGTTATTTGACATATTTAATGTAGTAGTGCATTAAGGCTTATGGTAGTGAAATGGTCTACCCATTTTGCTTCTTTTGTTGGGCATTCAGTGCAATTTGCAGTGTGTTCTCTAGATCCAGAGAAGTAACATATTTTGCTCCTGTTCCTCTGTTTTTCTTAGTTGGCCAAATTTGTGTTGCTTTTTTTTTTTTTTTCCCCCCCGATACTGTTTTTCTATATCAGATTTTAAACCCTCTGAAAAATGATTGTGAGCGCAAAGTCTTGTTTGGCAGTTGGTCAAGTTGTGTTGTTCAACTGTAAGACACAATATAGCAACCCTCAGGCTGAAGTTTTTCTTGTGGAGTATGAGTTGAGAGAGGGAAGTGGTATAATACTGTTGTCCAGGACGCTGATTCTAGGGAGAAGAGGGGCGTTTTCATAGCCCAGAGCTGTAGAATAGATAGAGAGTTCTGCGTAGCACTGATTAATGATGGGAAGAGCAGAGAAACTGATAGTTTAGAGCTGGTGCATCTGGAAGATAGTGAATCCTGAACACTGGTGGGGCAAGCCCTACTCTGCCTATTTCTTGAATCTTCATTGTCCTTGGATTCCCAAGACACTGATTGGCACAGCGTGTTGAGATACTTGAGATACCTGAATTCGCTCCTGTCAAAAGTCAGACGGATCAAGGATAAAGAAGAGACAAACACGGCTTGCAGAGTGAACACATATGAATGAAACTGAGGGATGGTTAACACATGACACATTCTTGGACATGGGGTCTTGAAAAGGAAGGTTTCCCTATAGACAAACCAATAGAAGGGGCCCAAGCAGCAGCCATGGAATGATATCACTTATCATTTGCTACATTGCAAGAATCTTCTTCAATTTCAGATAGAAAATACAATTGTCCTGGTTTAGGTATATACAATCTTTACTGTGCATGATGGCTGTAAGTATCCAAAAGCAAGAAATAAAAATGTGAAAAAAAAAAAGAAGAAAAAAAAAGAAAGAAAGAAAATGTCTCAGGGAAAGTACTGTGATTCTTAATAACCCATGTATATGCACACATAAACATAATCTGAAGCACTGCTTATACAGCCAAAAGGTCTCCAGGAAAAAAGACAGGCAAGTGGCTTCTGACCCCTCAGGAACCTATTACACATAAAACTGCAGCACAGGCACAGCACGTAGACATGAGCCATGTGATCAGAACAAGGACAATAAGTTCTGTTCAGTGTTCCTGATCCAAGAATACATCTGGCAGCTGCTGCTCACCTGCAGATCAAATACAATACGTGCTCCACATCTGGAACAGAAAGAATTTATAGGATAGACTGACTGATGATGACCTGCCCTCACAGTAACTTCTTTGTGTTCAGTAAGCGCTAAAGGCCTATTCTGGGTACATTGCTTGTCAGCTTGCCATATAAATACAGAGTGGTCCACATTCACAGCACATGAAATATGAAGTATGTGCACTTATTTGAATGCACAACTTCCTGAAATTTAGACACTGAAGCCCAGCTCCTTATGTTCCTTTCTACATCAATCTAGTAAAATTACTCCAGCCTGCAACTCTGATTTTCCTCGTGCAAATTATTTTAGGAATTTTAATTTGCTTAAAAGTGACGCACTTCAGCAAAGCAAACATATTTTCACACTTGGGAAAGTAATTAGCAAGTAACAGGTTACAGAACAAGGTGGTTTTTTGGGGCGTGACATCAACAGAAACATACAAAGTGCTTTGTTAGTGAAAAGGGTTAGTTAATCTGAAAATATTTACTTGCTATCCAATATTCCTCTTACAAAATATGCAAAGAGGACTTGTTTAGTAGACTGGAAAATTCATTGTAAGATATATCATTTTAGTGGACAATACTGAAAATCTTTGCTGTGAAAAGATCAACAGAAGTCAGTTTTAAAAGCAAACTGTTTAAGAGGGAGGCTGTTTGGCAGACAAGGCATCCAAATTATATCTAATAGTTTCTTTCTAAAGCAAAACCACTAAACCAACTAGCAACTTCAAAAATCTGCAAAAATTATTTAATCATATTGAAATATTCTGGTTTATTTTTCAGAAAATCATTTATTGCTTAGATGATAAATGATTATAAGGCCAGGCTGTGCTTCATACTGCATCCCTGCTGCTGGGTAGTGATGTTGCTTAGCAACGTCTGAACAGGAAGAATCCTCCTGGGTTGGCTTGTGTGGAGTGTCAGTGCAGGTTATATTTTGTGTCCAGAGAAGACACATACTGGGTCCACAAGCCATTTCTTAGGTCTTTCCTTGGAACATAATTTACTGTTTAAATAGGTATTTTGATTTCTTTATTTTGCTTCTCCTTCATACTAGACTCTTCTGTATTTTTATGGAGATTTATAGAAACAAAGACATCATCACTGAAGTCTTTAACCGGATAAAAGTCCTATCAAAATTATGATTGCATAAGGATTGTAGGGTATAACTTCTATTACCTGTCTAATGCTTTGGATGTTTTAGTGCCTGTCTCTACTTTTGTTACTTGCACAGATCTCCACACTGACTCTTAGCTGATTCTTGCTTTGTGGATTTCCAACTCCGATTCACTGTCACTTAATGAATTCCTCTAAGATGTATTTTAATTCAGGGCAGGAATGCTAGTAGCTGTGAAATTTCTAAGTTTTCCAGATTGGTTCATTCATATTAAGGCCACCAAAAAAAGACTAATCCTGTGGTTGCTCTCTGTGTTTGTTTTCATCAAAGTTGACACTTTGGAACAAAATAAAACTGTTATGCTCTGTGGTGTGGGTGGCAGTACAGGGATCCCTGCTCTCATGTCTCTGTTACTCTCAATTCAGAAACTTCAGTCAGCTGCTTCTGTTTTGATTATTTCTGACCTGACAACTAAGAGATTGGAGCATCTGATATTTGAGGGGAGGTCAACAGAAAGTTGAATATGAACCAACAGTGCCTTGGCAGCCAGGAGAGCGAACCGTGTTCTGGGGGGCATCAGGCAAAGCATCACCTCCCCACTAGGGAGGGGATTGTCCCACTCTGCTCTGCACTGAAGCGGCCTCACCTTGAATAGTGTGTGCAGTTTTGGGCACAACAATACAGAAGGATACTAAGCTCTTAGAGAGCATCCAAAGGAGAACAACGAAGATGGTGAAGGGCCTTGAGGAGAAGCCATATGAAGAGGGGCTGAAGTCACTTGGTCTGTTCAGTCTGAAAAAGAGGAGACTGAGGGGACACCCCATTGCAGTTACAACTTCTTTGCGAGGGGAAGAGGAGGGGCAGGCACTGGTCTCTTTGTGGTGACTCAAGGGAACTGCCTGAAGTTGTGTCAGAGGAGGTTTAGGTTGGATATTAGAAGAAGGTTCTTCATGCAGAGAGTGGTTTGGCACTGGAACAGGCTCCCCAGGGAAGTGGTCACAGCACCAAACCTGACAGAGTTCAAGGAGCATTTGGACAATGCTCTCAGGCACAGGATGTGACTTTTGGGGATGGCCCTCTGCAGGATTTTGGGATTTCTTTTCCTTCTTTATAAATACTGTGATTCTGGTTTTAAAACACTAAGCCATACGAAACAAATGGAAACTATAAATAATAAGGAATTTGCATAGGGAATTTGAGGAAGCATAGCTATATGTCTGGTTAAAAGTATCTGTTGCACCTGGTTATCTTTTATTGCACAGAATAATACATAAAATATAATTAAAATCTCAAGTTTTTAAATACCATATGTCTTGTGATTATTTGTATATCACACTGCATGAGATGCTTTTCTAAGTCTAGGAAATTTGTTTTTCACGGCTTAGGGGAAAGTTCTGTTTTCCCAGGAAACCTCACCGATAAAAGATGGAGTGTGATTCAGTTTTGGAAGTTCAGTTATGGGAACAAAGTTGACTAATGTATTTTAGACAGGGGTATAGATTTCACTAATAAATTATTTGATAAGAAATCTGCAGATGCTTTCAAAAATTTTTGAAAATGAACACATATATTTTCTCATGACGTCTTGAAACAAATTCCTCTTCAATAATATTGTTGTCTGAAACCTTAGACATCTTCAGAGGGGTTTGGGTTCATTTAATTAGTCTTCTGCATACTGAAATAGTTTTATTTTCTGAATTGATAATTATATATTTTTACACTTTTATATATTATATATAAAATCACTAAACCTTCTGGTTTCTCAGAGGAAATGT
>VXAU01003241.1:2771-29329 GCA_013399695.1 Formicarius rufipectus | reverse complement strand
CTAAGAAAGGAAACTCAAGCAATAAAGAAGTTAAAATAATTAATATAATAAATAATAATAATAAAAAAAGCCAAATAGGTATCACAACAGCTAATGGCATTTGTATATAATGAATGAACATGGCATAATCTGTTGCCTGTGTAAGGAGTTTTATGTTGTGCCATTTAGCACAGTATGAGCCTTTCAAAATGTTTTTCTTTTTCATTCCCTTCTAGGTACAGTTTTGAGTCCTGCCAGTTTCAAAGAATAATTGTAGCAGTTTAATACTGAGGCAAATCCATGAAATAGATAAAAAAATCCATTTTTCATGGAACTATGACACATCAAATGTTATTTCTGTCTGCTGGCATGTAAAACAATCAAACACAACAAAAAAAAAAACCCTCAAGAAAACCCCAAATTCAAAACAATCCTACAAATACCCTCAGTCATAGGCTTTGCCTATGTGTGTAAAGATGGATAGGCTTTCAAGCAATAGCAGAATAAGTCTTTAGTTTGTAAATCTAACTTGCCACTCAGGAGATTTATGGCTTCAAATTCATGTAGCATTACCATTTCTTATCATTCTTGAATATACAATAAGGTAAAAAATGGCTTAGACTGGCACTTACTCAACAGACGTGAGCTGTGTATTATGTGTGAAGGAAAAATTTATGGAAGCCCTCATTGGTGGCATATCTTTGCTACACATGAAGCCAGTGGACACTTTTCCATTAATTTCAATGGAACATCCAGGTAAGTACTGTGCACTTCTAAAACCCCAATACTAATGTATAAAAAGAATCGGAATTCTGAAGCTTCTATTACCATATGCTATCATTTAAGAAATGAGGCAATTTTAATAATGGACAAAAGATAGTCAATGTCAGTGAGAATCCTTGTAGATTCAGATTCAGGTAATAGTTCTGCTAGAGAAATATCACCTCTAAGGTCTCCTGTGAAAATATACTATATAATTAAAAGTAAAAAAAAGAGTAAATCCCAGATAAAATCCAGATTGCTAAAGGTGGAATCAAAGTAGAATGCAGAATTGCAGATGTCAGCAATATAATCAGGCAAAACACTGGGTGCAATGAAAAATATTTTATATTCATGTTAATAATGTTTCTGTCATCTGACCTTCAAGAATGCTTAAATAATCACATAAGGAAAAATTTATTTGCTCACTTCATTATGGTTAGCTCTTATTTTGGCCTTGAGAAATGCATACAGTGTTCTGGGACCTTTGCCATACCTATGCTGAATAGGGTATGTAAATCATGAAGTGTGACTCTTCTGTTTCTTTTGCTTTCAGCAGGTTGTACTGGATACTTTGATACAGCTTCAAAAATTGGACACGAACTGAAGTGAAAAAACCCATACCTGTATCCTTAGCAAGCCTGACAATTCATTTCTGATAATGCAGTGGAGATTTATCAACATCTGCTCATCAAATAGATTTTGGCTACAATCTGATAGATACTTTTAAAGAATATGTGATAATGACTCCAGTCTGAAATTAGGTAATGGGAGCTGCTTTTATTTAAACAATTTTGCCTGGCAGGGGGAATTTGACTGTTATCTGATAGTGTACAATCTATGGATAAAAATGTAATTTTCAGGTTATTAAAATGTAAAAAGGTCATACTTCAATAACTGAATAGCTACTAAAAGATTTTGAGAGGACTGTATGTCAGTACTGTTGACAACAAAAGAGACATAACAATTTAAAAGAAGAATACTCTTTTTCCCTCCTAAAACCAGAGCTCTTGCTTTCTTTAGTCTTGTCTTATACCCACTGAGTTGTGCTCCTGCATTTCTTAGAAAGGAAACCACTCATGTGCTGAATTTAAATTTTTTTTTTTGGTTTTAAAATCACAATTGCTTTATTAAGTTCAGAAATTAATTTTTCATCTTCTTAATGATTTCTTTAAATGTAAAGCCTATAGCAGCAAAGGCAAATTTTCAAATTAATTATAGCCATCAGAGTTTATTTACTCAAGTATCTTCCTTTAAATCATATTGATATTTCTAAAGAAGGAAGTTTAATTTCTTGGCTAGTAAAATGAAATGAAAATATTAAATAGATTATGAACTGTTTTAATAGAAGTCATCAGAAATGACCTTGAAAGCCAAGGACAGATTGCTATATTCTATATCTATTACAATTAATGCATTTGTTTTCTTAGAGCAAATACTGTGAGGCATTAGATAAGAATATTTTACAATAATGGTCTCTGAAGTGCAGAGAAGATGTACATGTATTCTAAAGTTTGTTTAGGATTTAGTAAAATGTTGCCTTGATATTTTGGCTGTAACTGACCCAGAATGTGAAAACGCTCCCTTCCTGGCATGTTCTGGTCAGTAAACCAATGCAGAAGTTTAGAGAGGGAACCTGGATGTCATAGCTGGCCTAGTCTTTTTAATTCAAGAAAAGTCATGGAATAGCTGCCTTTTTCTGCTTAGGGGATTGATCAGCAGGAGGCTGTGGTGAGGACTGTGACCCTGTTCACACAGATAACCTACAAGGCTCTACAGTGGCAAGCCAGTTTTGAGCACTCAGCCTGTGCATTCAGATCACACTGGCTACAACTCATATGTAAAAAGATTTTCTAGCGGTGACACTGAAGCTGTACTTAGCTGACAGGTTCAGTGCTCAAGTAAGCTGAGATCTGTGACACTGTTGCTGTTTCAGGTAGTACCTCTTTCATGAGCCTTGTTTGTGCAAAAGCATGGGACCTTGTCACTTTTTTCTTGTTCTTATTGGCTCATGACAAGCCAATTCTTAGAGGATTGTGTGAGAAACCTTGGAGTGAGTGATACTGCCAGATCCCACTGCCAAATCTCAGTAGGTAGTTCTCCTCCTACTGACAACTTGTCTTTGAAGAGGTGAAGTTCTAGAAAACTTAATGAATGAGTGCCTTTAATGCATGGGCTACAAAATTCCCCTTAGAAGGAAATATCTTATTATGGAGTATAACTATAGTCCCATTGAGACACTGAATTCTATCAGAAGGCTGAGTAAATAAGGGATTAACTATAACAAAGGACAATGAGGCAGTGAAACTGCATAACAGAAGAGAGGGGTTGCTCCCTCATTTGTTTCAGGTATCTGCAGAAAGCCTGTAGATACTCAGATTGTCCTAGTTAAAGTCATGGGCTTAATCCCTGAGATTTTTGTTAATGAGAATCGTTACAGAAGTTCAGAACCTGGATATCTGAACAGTCGAAAGTAAAGGTAGAAACACAGAAGGTGTTTGTGGGGAGTTCTAGTGTTGGACACTCCAGCACCATTTGCAGTTGCAGTCAGTGTTGCAGTAGAAGAACCTTAGGACATGTTATATCTAAGAGTGGTAAGGCTTGCCTGGCATGGAAAGGTTGTGATGGATCTGAGTTTCTTCAGCAATGTGGCTACATACACATGATAATTTGCAGAAGAAAAAATGTATCATCTTTCATTTTCCTGCTTTCTTTCTCTCCCTGCTTTAAAGGAAGACAGAAACAACAGTATGAACTACTTTTATATTTTGATTTTCCCCAAAGGGACAGATACTGTTTTTTAACAATTTAAGGTATCTAAAATGGAAGTTTTATCAATAAAAATTTCCATGCAATCAAAATGAAAGTGGAATATTGCTAAAGTGAAATAATAATACTTTACAGTTCACAGATTTCTATATTTTAAAAGGTTAATATATTCAAAATGATATTCAGTTAAACCTAAACCAGAAATAATTTGAAACAGATTCCTAATGCATTTAACTGTTTGATGGGGTAACAGAATTCTTTGCTTCTCATTCTTTTGCTTACTGGATGTCTAAAGGCAAATAACCAGGTTAGTAAATTTCTCTGTGTTTTGAGAGTTTGGATGTCTAATATATGTTTAGTAATGCCTGTAGTGGCTTTGATTTTAGTGGGCCCATGCTGTAGTTCTCAGACAGCAAGAAGTTTCTAGTGAGGGCTCTCCTTATGTACAGCAAACACCAGAGTAACACTGTGGTCTCAGCTGAAGCCTCAAACTGTTGTGTAAAGTGAAAATTATGTCTTCAGGAGTGTTTGAGCAAGGGCTGCGTATTGTTAGTCACAGAGCCATTGAAGTACCCAGAGGTCACCTAGTCCAGCCTCATTTGACAATGCTTATGGTAAAAAAAAACCCAGTAAGCAATCAAACAAAAGGTGTTTCCTTATTTCAGATTGGAATTTCCCATCTAGCATTTCATGTCTGTTGCCTCTCCTTCTTCCACAATGCACCTCCAAGAATGGTTTGGCTTATCCTCTCTTTACCTCCTCACTAGCTAGCTGTATACAGAGATACGATCTCCCTTGAGCCTTCTTATTTTTAAGGATGAATAAACTCAGCTCTCTCAGCCTCTCCTCTCCTGTCATGTGCTCCTGGATTTGACACACTGTGTGAAGGTTTTTGGAGAGCTGGTCTCATAAATACCACACAGAGGAGAATAATCACTGCCTTGACTTGCTCTCGGTGCCCAGGTGCAACTGGCCTTACTGGTGGTGAGGGCACAGTGCTGACTGTTTAGTTTCTGTTTTCTAGGCACTTCAAGTCCCTTCAGCCAAGATGTTCCACAGCCTGTACTGTTGCATAGGAGTATTACAAGATACAATACTTTGTCTTTATTGAGCTTCATGAGGTTCCTGTCATCACACTTCTCCAGACTGCCTAGGTTTGCCTGAATAGCAGCCATCCCTCCAGCGTATTGCTCCCTCTCAATTTGGCATTATCAGCTACACTTCTGAGAGTTCACTCTCTTCCATCATCAGGCATAAGTCTGTTTCACAATAACTTGGCACAATCAGGTGGTCACACCTATGTCTTGTGCTGTACAAATTATCTGCATGCTGATGGCTAAAACCTGAGACACAGAACTATGTAAATAATTCCTTTTGTTGACAACCCCTTTTGCATTAAAATAGAGCATTCTAGAGTCTACTGCATTGCAAGCCTTCTTCATCTTAAACCAAATTACAAATAAAAAGGAATTTTACATGGAGGTATTAGAATATTATGAGACAATTGAGATAATTTATCCATGGATACAGGGGAAACATTTAAACATTTATGCTCTCATGAGGGTGTTGACAGCTTTAGTTCTTGTAGAGTGTGTATGCTGTCCCTATATATGTGAGCCACTGACCTCAGTGATAACACTTGTTAACAATAGTGTTCCATCTGGGCTATCAAATAATACATCATTGTAGTGGTATTTTAAAAGGACTTTCAGTTCTGTTCAGTTAATAAGATTCAGTTGTTAATGTCATTTGGCATTTGATGTATATTACAACATCTCAAGCTTTCTTTTATTTAACATGTGAAATGTTTAATCTGCTTTGATCTTGTTGGATCCTGACTTAGCTGTGTAGGCTAGGGAGTGTGACTGTGTTCCTCAGAGGCGTGGCATACTTTAGCTTAAATACAATCATATTTTAACAAGGTTGCACGGTTTCTTTTCAGCTAGGACAGAGGTTCATTCATTGTATCCCAACCTATGTATTATTAGCCCTTTGTATGGAGCAGTAATGACAGAAACATTGTCTACTACTTGGAACCACAAAGAAACTCTGATTTTTGTGAGAGATCCTTAGGAGAAAGGAACTAATTCCCTTTTGGGGGACTGCTCATGTGCTTTCCTCCCTGCTTAGGAAATTTCTCATTAGGCAAGTATGACATTTATCCTACAGAAGCCTACTTACTTTAATGAAGATTTAGCCCTCATTTATGTAGAGTGTATTTTTATTGAATCTTGTTAAGTCTCAATAATGTTTGTTTGCAGGAGGTTTCATCTAGAAGTGTGATTTCATTTTATTATTTTCAGTTGTACTAGCATGTATTTTAACTGCAGTAGGTTTTTTTTGTACAGTAAGAAGAAAGTTAAAGCCTTCTTGAACAATACAATGCTTTGTGATCTGCCTCCAGGGAACCACTGTGTTAAAGGAATTCATTGTACTTTTGTGATTTGCCATAAGACAAAAACCATAAATCTTCTTGACATTGCTTGCAAATTATCAAAGTAAAAAATGTCTGATCCGTTCTGTGTTCTAGGGCTGCAGTAGTCCCATGAGGGTTGTACTCACTGTCAGAGAAAGAGACTGGAATATTGACTGTGTCCTAGAAGGTACTGAAAACTTTCCGTATGAGAGACCAGCTCTCTAATGACTACTATCTTCAGTTGCTGACACGGCAATCTCTTGGCTTAGTTGAATAGAGGATTAAAAGACAACTTCAAAGTAAAGAGTAGTTACAATCATAAGGTAACTACAATGAAGCAATTTTTGCAGCAAACATGCAGAAAGGTTTTCTACGAGCCAGAAAAACCCGATGTTTTATAAAAAAGATAAAGGGCTTCTTTTTTCCTAATCTAAAATAATGGCATGACCCCCATCTCCCTCTGAATTTACAGTCAACATTTGACATGTTGCCCTTCAGAAATTACACTTATCAAGGAGATTAGGCCCAGAGCAGTACAGTTGAAAAGAACTGCCTCTAGGGAATTTTGACCTGGAGGGAAGGTATCATTAGAGCTCTGTAAAGTCACTGTAAGAACAGATTTCTTTTTCAATATTTTTTTTTTTAACTTCTTGAAATATTTAGGAATTATACTCATGTTCTGCATACTAACTGTTGGTATGGTCTTTCCTCAAAGGAGGGAAGTTTTGCAGATTTAACTCATTTATTGCAGAGTAGGGAAGCACTGCATATAAAAACCATATGTTGTAAGTTTTTAACTGTTCTCCAGAGCATAACTACAGGTAGTGCTTGAGCACTGGTCCCGTGTTACCTAAGGCTTTGCAATTGACTAAAAGATAAGATGTTGTAGAGAGTGACTTTTCCATGCAGTAGAAGAAAAAAAGCCTTGGATCTCAAACTCTCAGGGTTATGAGCTCGTGCATACCTATGTACATGCATGTAACACATACATGCATTCAATTACATTTGTAATTTATAAGAATAATGTAATAGTTTTACTCTGCACAACACATTCCCAATCTGTAACTCTTAACTCCAGTACAAGGTTGCTGGGAGGTATCTAGGCAAGTACTTTTGGCAGTAACTTCTGCTGGTTTTGACCTACTGAGGGCCCTTTGTCATAAATATCATATGAACACTGGATAAGGCAGGCCTTGTTTTTAAGGTTATAGTTAGAGGTCTTGAATTATGATCTGCCCAAGTGCAATAGATTTTCCTATGGATCAGGTGCACATTTAGGGCTTAGGAAAGCAATAAGCAGGAGTTCTTGTCATCATGTTTCAATTCTAGTGTGTTGCTACTTTAGGAACTCTGAATCCCACTCCATGTTCACACATATTTAATTATTGCTAAGACAACCCAACATCAATATCTTATTCCTGAATTTTCATGACTTTTTTCTAAATTTCTGAGATATCCATAGCCTATATTAAAAAACTGTCCTTCTTCAAACTCTAAAATTGGTGACCAGTTTTCTGACTGCCAGAAGTGGTTAAAGAGTATATGCTTTTAGGACTTCACAGGATGGGGTTGAAATATTTGGACGTAACATATGTTAAAATCGCAAACCTAAAATTAGCCATAGCTCTCAGCCATGTGAGGAATACAGCATATGCCTTTGTATGAATCTTCAGGCACTGCCTTTAAAACAACCAGTAATACATTTTACAGTTACAAAGATGTAACTATAACAAAAAAACCCAACAAAAATAAGAGAGAACAACTTGTGCTTCCCAGGGTGAAAGACAAACATAAGATTGCAAAGTGATTGTTGTCAATTTGATCAGAGTTCATATTTTAGGAAGTCGACCACTTCTGAAAGAGCAAAAATTCAAGATTTTCTAAAGCAATAGCTCATCATATGGGTAAACATGCATGTGCTGTCTGCCTCCTGAGATAAACTGTCTCTTCAGCTTTCCTGCAGCTGCACTTATTTGCCATCAGTAGAGAACTGTTGTTGCTGTAGAAAAAGATGGGAGAACCTTACCTAATTATATATATATGTTTTATAGCATTGGAATGCTTAGATGTATTGTAACATCTGATATGATGTTACAATAAAGGGATTTCTGTTACTGTTATTCTAATCAGATCCTCTTGGAATGACAACATTAGATACTTACATATTGGTACATCAAAGACTTCATTTATCATTTATCAGGAAACAGAAGGGAAAACCTAATTGTTATGTAAATGTGGAAAAAATGTTAATAAAAAGTGCTTAGTGAAACCCTCAGTATTGCTATAGTGGTATAAAGACTAGATTGACTTTTTTCTCCATCTTACTGTTTGAAATGTATTATTTGGGATATTCTGACAAGTATAATGTGTTAAAATCTGATTAGCTGGACAAACAGAATTTTTTTTCTGATATGAAATGAAAATGAAAGTTGTCACTGGGATGCAGTAAAACAGAAGAGAATATATAGGGATTTTAAAGTGTATAAAGGATAACTGCTGAAGAATAATCATGTATTTCAATTTGTAAAACAGGATGGAGCAAGGACAAGAGATTGTATTTCCTTGAATCTAAATTGTGCAAGACTTGTGCTCTGTATCAGACAAAAGAGGAAAGTGATTTTAAATCTGTGAGCAATGTGTTGTTGAGTAGTATGGTGTATTTTCTTCCTCAAATTTGGAATAGTTTCATTTTTTTTATTTCAGAAAAGAACAAATTCTTGTGTTCTAGCCAGTCTCTGTATTACTATATTTTTTTTCCTAATGTCTTCAGCAGTACAATAAGGCTCACTGTGTCAGGTAGTACATCCTAATTCTATTTGTGCTCAAAAAACATGCACTTAGGCTCTAGTTCAAACAACTCTTTAAAGAACAGTGATAACCTTTAAATATGGGGAGACGGAATCTAATGCTATTCAGGCAGATGAAAAATAAGCTATTGTACACTACCTCTGTTTCAACATGAATGTTAAAAGTGCCTGATTTCCTAGACAGTGCTCAGGAAAAGAGATGAAGAGCTGAGTTTGAAATGGATGGTATTTTTGATAATACAATAAAAATTCCTAAACTGTACTTTCACAGTACTTATGTGCTGTGAAAGAAAGCTGTCAGGACTTTGTCTCTGATTATTCTAATTTTACTTTCAAATTTTTTACATACCACCTGCTTATGGGTCCTTTATCCTCCTTTGACACAGATGATATTCAAATAAGATATTTTTCATTATGATATTCAAAGATGCTATTTATAGTCTAACACCGACTCTGAAGCTCAGTAACTATGCTGGTTACTGAGAGAGTCTGGTGCCATTTTCTGGTGTCATTTGCAGCCACAGGTCAGCGAAGAACAGAATAGCTATTTCGCAGGAAGCCGCTGTTACTGTCTGTCTCTGTCTAGAGAGAAAACCAAAGTATTTTAGACTTCTCATGAAACGTTTAACAAAATATGATTTCTGAAAACATATTAAGAAAAGAAGAGTTGGAATACAAATGTTTGAAAATGTATGCCTTTTTAAAATCCATGTTACCAGTGATGGAGTCATCCTGTAGGGCATGCTGGCACTGTCCTTAGTAGGTGCAATGTATAGCAATAATACTATTGTTGTTTATAGCTTCATTCAAGTCGTGTCAGAATAATTGTGTGCAGTATAACATAAGATATAAAAATACTTACATCAGAAAGAAAATGATTTTCAAAAAAGGTACTGTTTCAGAATCTTCATAAAACAAGAGCACTTTACAAAAGAACCCCAAATACCCTAATTTAGTTGTCTCAAAATAATGGTTCCAAAACTGCTTTGATCTCTTACTGAATGTTTTATTTGAGTACACCTCAATTTATTGAATAGATCCAATGCAAAAATATTTGTTTCTATAAAGCATTATCCAATGGTTTTAAAGAAACTGCAGTGGTTTTTATTGTTGTTTAAAAGTTCTGTTGCTCTGTTAAATTCCAAGAGTCTCTTTCTTAAAGTATTTTTAATCCAGATTCAAATTTTGTAGAGCATACTTCACATTTATTTGCTTTTGATTTAGCCAATAGAAAGAATAAACTTTTTTTGTCAGACTCCTTAGAATAAGAAGATACTGAATCTGAAAATCATCAGTGCTTTCACTGAACCTCAGACAAAAGTTCTGGGTGTTTGTTTCCTGTGGATATCTAAAGCAGTCTTATTTAAAATGTCTTATATACAGAGACTTTGAAAGAAGTGAGCTGTTAGGAAAAAAAGCCGTGCAGGAAACAGACCTTCTTATAGAAGAAAAAGTAATACAAAGTTCAGCAGCTGTGGAAGATGTTCAGTAATAGGAAATCTTCACCTCTTTCCTGCATTTTTTTTTTTGCCATTCTCACTATTATAGAATGTGCTTGAGTCACAGGCCCACAAAGACAAAAGATGAAAGACTTGAACTAAAGTTCCTGTTAATGATTTTAGCTAATAGTTCCTAGAAAGGACCATCAAGTCTCCATTTCAATTATGATTTGGTTTATTGTACCTTACTGCAGGTGCTCCAGTCTTGTGTGCCTCATACATCCTATCTGGACTATGTGTGCCATCAGACTAGGAGCCAGTGGTTGCTAATACCCCTCCTGTGGGGCTCTATGTTTTTGACATTTAGCAACGTGCAAGAGACTGTAAGCAGGCACTATGTAGTTTCCAGATATTAGCCATCATGTCTAACACGGGGCTGTTTCCCAATGCGATGGATGTGTAAATGCCCTTGCAAAAACTTCATAGGCTTTCACAATCACTCTTGAGGTTTCCTGATATCCACTGCACTGCAATATTACTACTGAAGAGCTACAACTCTCAAGTGATCTGAGGATAAATTGGTTTCCTTGTACCAGTCATTCCTATTGTCATCACTTTAATGCTTATTCTGGAAGCGTTGCCTTCTCTGACTCTTTTTATGGAGGAAGGGAATGCATTACTGTGGTAATCTGATAGATATGACTTGAAACAATCTGGACTGTATCAGCTATCTCAATCCCTGTCACAAGGGTTGATGTCTTCTTCTGTGTTCTGCACTCTATGCCTTGTTTATACTGCATCATTTTTTTCATGGACTGAATTTTCTTTTGGCATATTGAATGACCTGATTCACAGCATAGTCTATCTTTCATCAACAGCTTTGGACTTAATCCAGGCTCATGCCACTGTGGACCTAAGTCCTTAGTTCAGATTTCTAAGGTACGATGAAGTTTTTCTTGCCATTCATCATGTTTTTCCTGAACTTACTTCATCACCAAGACTGAACCTAGGTTCTCTTCTTTGTAGGCATAGTGTTCAGCACTACACCTCTTCTTTTCTTCCATCTGTACTTTCAAACTCACTTTCTGTCCTTACTCTTTTTCTCTCTCTCTCAATTTTTTTAATTCCTTCTCTCCAACTTCTCCTTTCAGCCTTTTTAATAGAACAGGCAAATTAGACACAAGCCTTCACAAAGCTCATGGCACAAAAGCTCAGGTATCTGCCTCAGGTTTAGTCCTCCTGTGACAGATTGTAAATGCCTTTCCTGCCCCTCAGTGTAGCTCTGTGCTAAGAAACTCTGCAAGCAAGATATATGCATCTTATGAACATAAAACAATTACTGATTGGCCAACAAACAGTTAAAAATTTCTAGAATTCAGTAAGTAGGCTATCTGACGATTGACCTGACAAACTATTAATTTGCCTCCTAGTTTTAATTCTTTAAGAGATTGTTACACCTTTTTCAAGCTAGTCTTTCCCATCTTAAATCCTCGAGTGACTAATGATTCAGCATTTACCATCTTCTCTCTCTGCATATTTATACATCTTGAAGCTTTCCTCAGAGTTTCTTACAGTTCTCTCCCAAACTGGCAATGCTGCCAGCAACCTGAGCTAAGAGTTCAGAGCTGGACCATGTCAGAACTGGGAACTGGGTCCTGGGAATATGACCAACCTACCAGAAACGGAGAGGACTGCAGAGAGAAGGTTAAAGGATGCATCACCACAGAAGTGACTGGTTTCTTGATGGACAGAAATACTCAGAGCATGACACTGAAGGGCAGATGCTGAAGACCACAAATATGACCTTCCACGCTGTAGAATTCTCTCCCTGACAACCATAAGCTCTTATGGTAATTGTCCTACAAGCAGATGCCAAACCCGATAGTACCCGTGTCACCTCTCGAGGAAATACAGATTGGCCTGGCCATAGCTGCAACCTAGACTGTTAGTATAAGTAGGAGGGGGAACAAAATGCCCTTGGCAGGCATTTTCACTACTTCTTGTTCTGAGAGAACTGGTACACGTAGGATGATGGCATGACTCATTCTCCTACCATGGAACATGCCACCCTGAAGCCAAGCGGTGAGGATAGCCATCGTATGACACTGTATCTAGGGTAGCAGCATAGGCAGCAGTGATAGGACAGCAGGCAGCATAGCTTTGCAGTAGATTTTATATGCCATCTGTGACTTCGGGTCTGCTGTTGTGTCCGATATGGAGGATCACAGCTGTGTACAAGTAAGAAGGCATGAACAAAGTTCATGTGGCATGCTGAAGAGATTTGGGCCAGGTGGACATAAAACACAGCTCTCAGAAGCTCATTCCCAGGATCACTTAGAGGAGAAATGAGCCATCATCTCCCTAGATACCTCCTCTCACACCTCTCTGGTGGAATGCATGCAAGCCAGCTTTCGTCACTCATCCCAGGAGTAGTATTGCTCTCTACTGTAAATAAAGGTGGTGCACACACGGTCTGCACTATTAAGACAACTTGCTGGATTACAAGAAAGGTGTTGGTTCAAATGAACAGGCATGTTGTGTGGATAACAGGAAGTAAGAGTCAGGTGAGAAACAGGGGTATCATGTTGTAGGATGCTGGAGACACCTCTTGAGGTAAGTCCCGCTCTGATCTCAGAACTGCAGGAATTTGCAACACATAAGTCTCATGGAATTGCAGAAAATAGTAGGATTTGCTGTTGATCAGACTCATAGTCCCTTGCTATAGTTGTGTAGTCAACATCTTGTATTTGAGTTAATTGAAAACTGTTAAGATTAACAACTGTTTCATAGCTAGTTGTTGAAAAAAAGGAGATGACTGAATTTGGTGGCATTGTTTGTATATAGAGTGTGAGATTGAAGTTCCAGACAAGAATCAAGTTGCACCCAGACCTGAGAGGCTAAGATGTTCCATTTCACACCATGCAGCAAACTTGTCAGGCAAAGGCATGCCTTACTGCCTACCCAGCTGTGTATACTTCAGAAAGATGGGGTTCACTACTGTGCATTAGTTGGCCTGTCAAAACCACCTCTGGATTTTAGCAATCCATGGTGATACCAAGCAGGAATCTGGGGAAGTCCTGATTTGGTGTCTTTCCTAAAACTTATGTATTGTGAGATGTTTTTTATGAAGTACTCATGTACAATGCATGTTAGAATCCTCTTTTTCCTTCACTGAATATCAGGGAAAGAAAGAGAATAAGGCAGGTGAGAAGATTTTGAAGATTGTGTTCTGGAAAAATCCTCTTCTATTGGTTTTCCCTAATGTGTTTCTTTAACTCTTCTTATTGCCATTGTCTGAAGCTCATAGCATGACAGACCTGTCTTCTGTTTATTCAGTCTTTTGTTCTCTAATGTGGGACTAGCCATAATCACACCAGTTTCTCAGGCAGTAGATTCTACCCGAGCTTTATCCCTTTCTCATCCCAAATTGTGCATAGCACTGGTTAACCAATTTCTTGGAAGAAAAACATCAGTTTTTCTCTGGTCTTTAAAAAGTGCAAGATAAAATTGGCAGTTCTAAGGACTTGTTAGGCATATCACAAGCAGATAACATATTTCTGAGTTGGTTGGAGATTTTTGATGTTTTATACTCCTACAGTACTTAAATTACACATCCATTTCAAAATATTTACCTGGTTTTTATTTTCAAAGCATTTTGTTACTTCTAAAAGCAATTTTAGATTTTTTTATACAGTTTGTGGATGTACTGTAGGAAACTGCTGTTTTTCACTTGATTGGGCACAGCAGGCAAATGTAAAAATCTGATAAATAAGTTCAGAAAAACTTTGCTTCACAAAGACATAATTGATTCTTAGGAGTTTGTGACATTTATTCACTAAAATGTGTCTATTTAGGCTGTGATGATGTCCTGCAAACAATATAGTTTAAAATATGATTATTTGTATGTTTTGTTTGCATGCTAAATTAGAAATTTTTAACTATGAAATGTTACTTGTACACTTTGAGTACACTTTGAATAATAAATACACTTGTACACCGCTATCTTTCTTCATACTATTTAAACAGTGCTGTTTTGCCATTGTGCAATGTCCTTTTCAAATGACCTTTTTAATAGAACATGTTGAATTCTTTGAACAGTCCAATTTAATTTGAAGACTTGTCTGTGCACATTGAACATATTGCCATTTTTTCTGAAGGAAAAGTACCTTGTCTTCTGTTAATTTATGTCCTATGTTGAAAGGAGGTACAGAGCTTTTTAATGAATTGGTCTATGATATTAAGAATATGTACATGTCCTTATGAGATCGTGTTTCAAAGCAAGACTAGATGTGACTCTACAACAATTGCTGAAAGTGATTAGCTCTGAAAGAAGCAGGTTCAGGAAAAGTAGTGGTATTTATTACGTAAGAGAGAGAAGTCAATATTTGATAATACTGAACAATTAAACTGAAACATTTACGTTTTTTACAAGGAAGTAATTGGAAAGATAGAGTTATGCACTATGATAAATATAGTATTATTTATTTTATGTATTCTAAACCAGACATAAACTTTGTTTTCGAAAAAAATACTTAATGTGTTAGGATTAGTCTATAAGACTCTTACTCAAGAAACTAACCAAAATACAATTAGTGCAGTGCATTTTATGTGTATGTGCTCATCACTGGAACCATGAATAAAACATAACTAGTTGCACTTTCATGACAGTATAGCACGTTAGGTTTTTTCCTGTGATAATTTGTGGAAGAAATGTTACTATGGTGACAGAAGACACATATGAATAATTTTATCTCAATTGCTGAGCACTTTTTGCCTGGTTTCTCCAGTATACCTTTGAGTTTCAAACTAAAATTTTGAAGATATGAGAGAGGTTTTAAATTGTGTTGCCAGGAGATCATGACCAAAATGTAAGTTCCTCAAACAGAGAGGCAAAAAGAGATGAGAAGAAAAACAAAACAAAACAAACAAACAAGCAAAAAAAAACACAACAGAAAAAATGTGATTAAATTTGGTGCAATAGCTAACTCTCTCTGTAGAATATGTTTTCTCAAAATAACAGTAACAGAAATTTAAGACTTGTGGTATTTTTCCCCGCAAAAAGCTAGTTTTGCAAAAATATACGGTATATTGGCTGCTTCTGAGAAATTTGACCTTCCTTACAGTTATTGAGTCATGAGTTTTTTTCTGCAATTTTATAAGACTGTTACTATGAAGCTGCAAGAATCCCATTCCAAAGCAAAAGGAGCATGGCATACGTTCACCATGTGTTTATGGTATAGGAGTGTTATAATACTCGTGATTAGATTTCATCTGAATTCTCAACCCCCAATCTCATTACATATTTTGAAGAGAGAAATTTTGTCTTTCAGTTTTGGTAAGTGGTGCTGAAAGACAAGGTCAGGTACTTACGTTACTGCCCGAAGCCTGGATTTCCAAATTCTGGAAGGTTCTCTGCTATGTGGATTAGATTGCAATGATTTTCAGGCTTTCAGCCTAAAATTTCAAGCCTTTGGAAACTTGTAGTCTCATTGAGCTGGGAATCTTCTGAAGTTCTCAAATTTCTAGGCTCAGTAAGGATCTAAAGCTGAAACGGAGCATGCATTTAGTGTTAAATTTGTAAAACTAAATATGATTGTTTTTATAAGTTCTAACTATTGTGACTATTGTTATTATTTACTATAACATATTCTTATCATTGATTATTTCTCAGGAAATCTTTAAAGTTCTGCTTTTGGCTTCAAATTGGACTATTTTCCCTCTGAAATCAGATGTGGAAATTATGATTTTCAGAGGATTCACTGAAGGAGAAGGTTCTGTAAGTTCACATTGTGTTTCTAACTTCAGAGTAAATGTATTCATGAAAATATTTGGCCTTGATATTTGAAGTCGGATTCTGCCAGTTGCTTTTCTGGTTCATTTATTGTGAAAAATGGGATTGCATTGTAACAGGAAAGAGTTGAACATATACCTCACAATACCTTTTTATAATTAGTGTTTTGCTACTGATGAAGCTCAGTGCTGTATACAAACTCTCAAGACATTGTGTATATGCTCTCCAGTTGTATGGTACTAAACTGTAATGCTCTACTGCTGCCAGAACTGAGGTAAATATCTGTGACTCTCTATATGAACTTCAGGTGCTGCAGTGTTTCTGATAAGGACAGAACCTTGGTTTGAACTTGGGTCTGAAGATCTGATGCTTTAAAAATGCCGAAAATAAAGGCGTTCTCTTGGGAGACTGATACTTCTAGCCCCCGTGGGCAGAAGATACTCAGATAGAGCTTGGGATATTAATGTCACCAAATGGATCTTTTATTGTTTGATTGCATATGCTGCTATTCCACTCTGTTTGGTCATAACTCACCTTCAGCTTTACTCTGAGAAGGGAAATTTTGACCAACTTTGTCCAGAGCTCAGATGTTAGTAACTGCCAGAAATGGATCCATCTTCTCTGTTGAGTCAAAGAATGAAAGGGTTAGAAAATGAACTACAACTTCTGAATTTGCTCAAACCAATATCTATGTACCTGGACCTGATGCCTAGCAGCCTTGGAGAGGTGTGAGACATAAAGGAATAGGAATGAATATAGATGCTTTCGTGTTTGCTGGTACAGCTGCAACTGCATTAGATCTCTGTTGTTAAGGTTATCGCTGAGTTATCTGGTCATGAAAATGGTACCAGTCCTTTTCTTAGTCTGTGAAGTGAGTGAGCTTAGCAAGTTTAAATAGAAGGCTTTTGCTACTTTTGCACTTTTTCTTTCTGATGGCAGTATTTTAAGCAAGTAAATGTTGGTTCATTTTTAATTAAATAATTCAGCACTTTCATAAGCTGATCTAATGTGGGAAAGTAACAACCATATGGAGGTATGCAACTAACCTCTTCTATCTCACAGCTATTCAGGGGGTCTACATCTGTCTACACTCTCGGAACTGTCCTGATGATCTCCAGTCACAGACTAGGTCAGAGCTCCTAGCATCCTTGTGTTTTGTGGAATTACTCACAATAGTTCAAGTTGCATGACTGGGTACACTATGTTCATAGCTAGGATATCTTCTAATGATTCAAATGCCACGCATTTCAAAATCCTAGGCAAGTCATGTCTAGAGCAACAAGGAAGTGAAGCTTCAGCCTGGAATTTGGGTAAGTCTTCATTTTTGAGACACCTTCCCAAGAATAAAGCATCTTGGCTCTTAAATCTTTCCACATGACTCACAAGGCTGAATATGCTTTTTCTAATTACAGAGCTGAAAAAGTGTGAGCAGCTGAGTGCTTAAAACTACATTCAGCGGAGCTACAGATTGTAGAGCAATTGCTTAAAAAGTATGGGTGACTAAAGGAGAAAAGTGTGAGATGGAAAAAATTATTTGTCTGAAAAATTCCTTTTTTTATGACCTAGTATACTTTATTTCCATCTGAAGAAAAGCAGAAATAGAAATATTGCTTATGGAAGGACAGGATGAAAATTGCTGCATCAAAAACTAATTTGGCAAAGTTGCCTATTACTGAATGATATACATAGCATAGCATCACAGTGGGCCCAGGAGGCCAAGAAAGATGATTAGTCCTATCTATGCAGCGCTGGTTGTACCCTATCTGGAGTGCTGGGATAAATTCTTTGCTTCCTAGTATACAGGAGATGTGAACAAACTCGAGTGAATCCGAGGAAGAGCCATCAGAATGAGTAAAAGACTGGAGCATGTAGCATATGAGGAGAACTGTGATGTGTAAAGACAGGTTTCCATAACTGGAATCAAAGCCCATTTTTTTTTCCCAAATTTTTTTCCCTGAAGTTGTAAAATAAGATTATTATTTGGAATATTCCTCCCTCCTGAGTGTTCTGAACTTCTCTATTTTTGCTGATCATGGTCCTGAGATGCATTTTGTCATGCATGAATGATCAGCTGGGAGACCAGGATAGAAGAATAAGGTTAACAGTAGTATTTTAAGAGACCTCCTTCCCCATGACTTTACCAAGGCAGAAATGACCAGTCTCACAGGGTTTACTCTTTGATGTCAAGCAGGGCTGGGAGAGGACTGTGGGGTCTTGTCAACACACTGTTTTCAAGTGATTTTTCTAATGAAAAATACGTGTTTTTTCTCTGTATCTGTTCTTGCTACAGCAGGGCAGCCAGGCAATATGTACTAGAAACTAGAGAAAAGCAGAGCCTGGGGCCAAGTGCTGTCCCACCCTCATCCACACTATTAAACCTAACACAATTCCCAGTGAGGTTGTGGCTCAGGCGTTACTCAGAGATCACAGCATAATCCCCAGCTCTGTTTATTTAGAATAAATGTATGGGTCATAGGACTGCAAGATACCTCCTGGACTGTAGCATTCCTGAACTTGTCTTGGCTGAAGCTGGTTCAGTCATTCATTGTAAGTCACTCTTTTTTCTTTTTTTTTTTTTTTTTTTTTTTTCTCTTTTAATTCTTTACCAGGAAAGACAGCCATAAGTATTTTCTAAATAACTTAGTAAATAAAATCCACTGAGGGCTGGTTGCTTATAGCTTTTGCTGAGTGCTTTTGTTTCTTATTCATTTATTTTTCTGTTATTAATCCTATGTTGGTTATGTGAATCATGTGGCTAAGTCCTAAAACTCTTTTGCTCCAGGATGATACCTTAACAGTTGAAAAAGAATTCACATATAGTAAAAATTTGTCCCAAATGATTAATTTGTATTAACATTCATGGCATTTTTTTAGACTGATCACTGCTTTAGTAAATAAACTGTAGGCAGTACAAAAACTGCCAAAACTGTATATATGATTTGGGAGTTAACAGTGGGGAAGTGTCTCACTTAATTGCCAAAAAGTTCATGGATATGCCTTTGATTATTCAAGTCTGCTGGAATTACTGCAGTGTCTCAAGTCTTCTCTTCTTGTGGTAACATCTGTTTCATTTCATGCCTGCAACAGTTAATTTTATGTGATGAAATACTATACCAATGGAGCCTACTGGGATTTTTTCTGGCCTCTAATTGGCAATTGATGAGGGGTCTTGAATCCTAAAAAAACTTGATGTCAATTTTATAGCATGGATTTATAGCGTTCCCTGCAATTTGACCATAGTTTGATTAAATTGTTTAATTTATATTTAGTATTATTTTTTATGTTTATTTTTCTTTCAGATTGTACCAGCCAGACAAAGCTGTGATATCAAACTAATGAAGAAATATATACAAATACTTTATAACACATCTATAATGTGCACTATTTTTTTATAAAGAAACAGCACTTCTGAGATTCTTGAAGCATCTCAGATCAATAGGCACCACTTTAATCTTCAAACTGTTTTATGCACAAATTTTTAGAACAAAAACTCAGTGGAATACAAAAAAATATTTGGGTGGTGTTATTTTACAATGCAGAATCAAAGGCAGACTTATGTTTCAAAGCATGTGTTCAATGCTCTTTGAAACAAAAAGGAGAATGGTGATAAAGGAAATGGATATTCACTATTGATCTTGTTCGTATTTTGCAAATGTTGGAAGTTGTCTTGGTTTGATTAAGCCTACGGTACCATAGTCTGTATTTCCTGGATTCAAATCTACTAGGTCAGCACTCAGCACTGTTGAAATTAGTCTGTACCAAAGATAATGTTTTCATCTGATGGCCATTTTCCAGCAGGACTAGTTTTGAATAGATGTAACATAATAAACATGATGTATATTTGTCAAATATATGAAACACATATATATTCATATATTTGTGTCATACTGGTTATGCAAAGATATTAATCAAAATTTTCTAATTACACTTACAAGGAGGCTCTCATATTATGTGTATGTCTACAAAATTGTTAAGGATAATTTTTAGTATGTTAGCTAACTGGCTCTACTGAAGAAATCTGAATATTTCTAATTTTTGAAATCGTCAGTATTGTTGATCAAGACTAATCTTGATTCAATATCACAACCACTGGTCTCTGTGATAGGTGGAGATGTCTTGGCTACTGGAAGAATAAGGTTATAGAGATTGTGAAATTAAAATAGGAGAAGTTTTATTCTGGATTTGGTGTTCTGAAGGCAACTGGAAGTAGGTACTTGCTCATTTGTTTCTTTCCTCAGGAGCTTCAGACACATCTACCATCACAGCAATCCTTTTAACAGTCTTCTCTGAATATGGTCATGTTCATAAGCATGGATTGGCAAATGTTGATTCTTACACAGGTCATTTCCTTGAAAGTAGCTTGGTGGCTGGTGTTTTTTTATTTTTGATTTATTTTTTTTAAATAATCATTCTTCAGTGGATTGTTAGCAGTCGTCTTCCTTGGTTCCATGCAAAGAGGTTGTTTCTGTGTAAGAGAGGTAGTTAATCAAAACTCTTTAGTTACAATGAAAAAATAATAAGGTATTTTAGCTACAGCTATGCAGCAACCAAGGGAATACCCCTATAGCTGTTGCAAATGTAGTTACTTGAAACTTTGTGGTTACAGATGATCTGCATTAATTCTGGCTTCTTTCTTTAGAAAGGTCCAGATATTTAGTTTCATGTCAGTTTAAAGATCTTGTACTAAATCTTTGTTATACTGGTGTTAACAAATACCAGAAATTTGGCATGTTATATCAACAGGTAGAAACACTGTGAACAGAAACAATTCTAACCCTCAGGGGTTTTCTCCCTACAGCAAGGAGAGAACAGAATCTGTGAGTGCATACTGTTAGTCAGGGTGTAAGGACCATATTTTGCGCAGCTATCAGTGTTTTTGTCTGGAGAGATGGAGAAAAGTTGAGACAGAATGGTGATTTTTCTTTTACCCTGTCCCTCCCTTCCCTCCTTAGTTCTCTTAATTGTTTTTAGATTTGCGGTGTCCATTCTGACTCCTCTGTTGTTAAATTTCTTGGTATGCCGGAATTTAAATCACATGGAGGGCATGGAGAAGTGGGAAGGAATAGTAGCATAGAGTGGAGGCATGATGTCAACTTTTAAAGACTCAGATTTCCAAGTAGCTTATTTTTACACTCAGTATTCAGTTTCAAAATAAACACAAAATAATGCTTCTGCTTCAGTTTCTGGATCAATATGCTATGCAGCTATATATGAGTACACAGGATAGCTAGCGGTGCGGAGAAATGGAAAGTTTGTTAGCAATATCACAGGAAGGGAAAACTGTGCCTTATCTCTGTCAGCAGCCCTCACATGGGATGTTTCTGCCATCAGCAAATCATTATTCCCTTCTCTGCTCCCCTTCTCAACAATCAGTCAAAACATGGTAGAGAGGTCTACAACTTCCCTGTGAGGGGAAGTGGAGGGGCAGGCAGTGATCTCTGTGGTGACCAGTGATGGAACCTGAGGAAATGGCCTGAAGTTGTGTCAGGGGAGGTTTAGGCTGGATATTAGAAAAAGGTCCTTCACCCAGGGGATGGATGAGGACTGAACAGGCTCCCTGGGGAAGTGGTCATAGCACCAAGCCTGACAGAATACAGGAAGTGTTTGGACAATACTCTCAAGCGCATGGTGTGACTCTTGGGGATGGTCATGTGCAGGGCTAAGGGTTGAACTCAATGATCCTCGTGGGACCTTTCAACTTGGCATATTCTGTGATTCTACTTTGCCAATTGCAACCAATAATTGTGTTAGGAATTAATTATTATAGGAGTCTGCCACAAAGTTCTTGCTGTCCTTTAGAGAACCACAGTGAAATTCCCTCCCCTTTTACTGTGCTTGCTAAAAGTTCACTCCACCAGGCCTTCAAACTGCTGATTTTTCTGTCTTTAATGATTTTTTCGTTAATTTTGGTAGAAACTGACATTACTGTGTTGTGACCAATCCACTTCAAAACATGATGTAAAGATAGCTTACAGCACCAAATGATTAAGTGCCAAAACCACTCCTGAAAAATACCTAAAAATCTTCAAAGTGCGTAATCTGTCCTTTACTCATGCAATATCTCTTCTACTAAGACCAAAAATGTAAACTGTTGTATCATATCAAAGTGTATTTGTCATAAAATACTGGACTCCAATATGTGTTAAGGTCTATTAAATTAGTCTTCACTTTCATGTATTGATTTGAAACTTCTCACTTTTGATCAATAAAGCAAAACATTGCACTGAAGTCCTGGAAGTAAGTATCGAGTTCACCACTTCTTAGTGGCTATAAATAAAAAGCAAATGGTTCATGTATCATAAAGAAAGGTTATTAAAAACATCGGAGAGAGATCAGAAGCAGTTGTGTCTTCACATTTTAAATTTATGTCAACATATATCCCATCTCAGTCAGCAAATTCCAGGAAGAAGCAAAAGAATAGGACCAGAAATGAAAGGAAATTAGTTTAATATGTGGATTTTCCCTTGAACTGCAGCTTACTGCCTAAAAATGCCTAAACCAGTAGTCGAAAAATAACGTTAATAAAATCCACCTCCCCTTAAAATCTGCAAAGATTGTCAAGCAGTTTTGCAGATTATATGCACCATTTCAATGTATTAATGCATCTTTAATCAGGAGTGTTTATCTAACCCTACCTTGTTTCAATTAGTCTAAATTTAATATAAATTTTGCTTCTTATGTATTACTGAACATTCCAGCAAAACCAGAAGTGGTAACATGATTCTATTTTCCCCTGTTAATTACATGCTCTTTTGACCATAAACTATTTTATTTGCTTTGAAGCTGAATGCAACTTTTGCAAGTACGAGCTGTTCTCATAATCAAAGAGTTTAAGCCCATGTTGCAAATAACAGTGCTATTAATAGTGAAATATTATAAGTACTTATATGAGAGAGTTAGGAAGAAATTCAACAATTTTAGATCTGTCCAGAAAGTGGAAAAAATGAGAAATCTAAAATATTTTCTTGTTTCACATCAACATGAACTAGCAATCTGTTAATTATTTTTGTCAGCAAATAAAAGTACTTCCTAGCCTCCAACCTACAATATTCTTCTTCAGCATCTACTATGTGGAATGCAAGACAATTGCCTGAGCTGCGATTTTTGATTCTGTTGCTTATCAGAAAGGTTAAAAACTATATTCAGATGAGTTTTGAGAATTTGTAGGGGTGCTCTTTGACTCTTCTCTTTTCCCAAGATTTGGAGGAGAAAAATAAAAAAAATATTAAAGTTGTTTTGCTAGACACAAAAAGCCCTTTACCAAACAAGCTCCATACTCTCTCTCTTACTCCCCTAAAAATCCCAAGAAAGACATACCCAAATAAAGCCAGTGGAAATCTTTTCATCCATCAAACCAGTAATCAGAAATATATAGCTTAAACTGGAGGGGTAATTATTCTGGTAGTGAATTTTAAGAAAACCTAAACATTTAACATTGATACTCTTATTAAAAGTAATTTTTAACTGCTGTAAGTGGTGAAGGAACTGAGCATTGTTTTAAAATAGGATTTGTGATAGTGTAACTTGGATGACAGAGTTTTATGTCTGAGGTTGAACATGTCTGATTTTTTTTCACTTTAGCATCAAATTCACCATTTAGTTTACTCAATTACTGTAGCACATATATTCCCTTCAGGAAAGCATTCCATGGAATCACCTGAGTAAGGCATATCGTTTATCATGAGTTCCTAGAAGATATTTTGAATTGAGTCCTTTGGTAGCTGAATCGAACATAGTCACTAAACTTGGAATGAGGGTGGTCTCTTGCCACTGTGAGTGCAGGAAGAAAAATAGGAATTTCTGTAGCCTACTTCTTAATAGGCTAATTGAGTTTAAATTTCTTACAGATCTGCTCTGTGCTACTTAATGTCATCATTAAATGTGAGAAATAATTTATGACATCTTGGATCTTAAAAAGTCCTTGTCGTGCCAAATGTATTATTTGAGCTGGATGGATCCTCAGATAATTCAGTATTTCTGTAATTGTCATTTGCCTTTGCTTGTAAGAACAGCCAAACATCTCCAGTACCGTGACTGTTTTGCAGAAGTAAAAATGCCTTTTTTATAAAAAATGTTCTTATGTAGAAGTAGATCACATAAGATAATAGATAAATAATTTATGGGTAATGATGGAAACACCCTTGTTAAGGAAATGTGTCCCAGAAGCACTGAGTTGTCCAGAGCAGTGCTGGTCCATTATTTGAATAGACAGTAGCAGAAATGTTGGAGATGGCAGACACTGATAAACATGTTTCAGTGTACCTGATACTTTTATTTGTGTTATTAAAAAAATAATTTCCTCTTAGACAACTCGTTATTCTGAAGTGGCAGTAAAGTTCCTATTGCAGCACCAAACTTGATGCAATTTTCATAAGGAAGATGAAAATGTCACTGCTCCTCGCTTCACAAACCCATGACTTTTAAAAGATAGTTTTTTACAAGTTAAATCTGTAAAAATCGTAACAGCATCCTTCTATACATAGACCAGTTCAGGGAAACCAGAATAAAGTTCTCCTTTCATTTTACTGGTACATCACTCCTCTTAATCAGCAATCCATTGACGTGTCTGGCTTATGCTGCAATGAGGAAGAAATTAATTATGTGTTCTAGATTTTACACATATGGACACAGATGTTTTTAAAGTATTTTCTGATTAAATAAGTTAGCAAAAACCAGTAGTCATTATAGGTGCCTACTTTATTGGAATATATTCAGAAAACCTCATGCTTTTATCACAGTTTCAGTGCTACTAAAATATATTGGTTGTATTTGGAACAGTTATGCCATCAGCTGTAGAAAGTAGTGTGGGTAAAATTTCCTGAGGCATTAGGCACTGCATAAAGACTATCAGAAAGAGCACAACCTTTCAGTAATATATGATTTGTGAAAAATCACATTCGTGGAGGCTTAACTGCTAGGATGTAAGAATTCCAAAGTTGCAATCTACTACATCAGCTGTACCCAAATCAAGAAGGACTGAATTTAATTTTTGTGTGTATTTTTTGTTAAAAAACTTGTGCAGATATTTGTGCTAACATGAAGTAATGTGCACACTGAACCAGAGTGCATCTAAACATGCCATTGTATTTCAGAAAGAAAACATGCTGCTGGATTTATTTCAGAAAGAAAAAAAAATGTAGGAAAGATAACAAGCAAGTAATTTTGTAGTAGGTTTGGAAAGCAGCTTTTCAATTGCTCAGTGGCATTTGATTTCATATGCATTAGGAAGGAAAGCTTGAGTGTTGGGCATTCATTTACAGCCCTGCTTCATTCTGTTAAAATCTGACAGATGTGCACACATTTGGTTGTTTGAACTGTTTCATTTTCAAAAACAGTATATGTAGTTATGCCAAACACAGTCAAAAGAAAACTTACCAGAGGAGTAATTCTGACAGATAAGCTCATTCCTGAGGTGCTTGCAATTCAAAACTTCCTCTGTGGTTTTTGTTTTGCAAATCAGACTATGCAAGTCTAGAGTGCCTTCTGAGAGATAAGAATCATCAAATCCAGGGCAAAAAGTCAGAACTGTGTGCCTAACATGCATGGGAGAAATACCCAAGCACATATTGTAATCTTGAGTAGTTCTGGTTCTCTCGCTGTAAGGAAATAGTGATTCTGTAATTCTATGAAATGAGGCATCCAGTCATGAATATTCTTTGGAGAATCACTTTCCGTATGATGTTGTTTCTAATGCTGGAGTAGCCTGTCATTTCAGGGCAAGCTGTGCAAAGTTTTTTTCTGGCTCACTGAGCTAAAATTGTATTGATTGTGATTAGGATGCAAATTGGTGCAGATACTCTATGTAAAAGCCTTGTATTTGTCTTTGCAGTTTTTGAGGTTCACTTTTGAGATTTTTACAGTCCAAGATTAGTTAAAGCATAAAACTGGAAACTGTAGGCCTTTAGCTTGCTCTGTATTTAGATTATCTTCAGTTTCATTAACTGGATTTATGCATTTACCTTAGGGAATTTACTGACAGAAATTATTTTAGAGTCTTAGTCACTCTTGCAAATTCTTTAGGTTCTGGAGTCAGAATATTTCGAACACTTAAACTCATCAAACTGCAAATCACTTTCTGGAGGTGTCATCTTTTATCAGTGGTTGTAGAGGATACCTAGGAGAGTAGGATCAAGTGCTCAGGTTACTCAGTTTAGTGCCAGTTTTTTCCAATGTTCCTACGAATGCAATTTCCCCGTTCCTGGTAGTATGGCTCTCTGTTACCCTAGTCTATCTTCTTCATGGCTGTTTAGGTTTTGCTCAAAGATTCCTAATGCATAGGTGGAAATATTGAGTCACTTCAGCAGTCTGTCAGGGAAGAAAAGTGAAAAATTGCATAATTTTACTGTATTTGCCAACCCCATCTCTTTAAACACTTGTAAAGAGAAACCAGTGTTACTCACTGTTAGAATTTTAAGATCAACATGTGTCATAAAACACCTCTGTGATAACTGTTGGTAAATTCTGGCTTTGCAATAACAGTAATTATGTGATATTTGTTGTCCTAATGCTATAACATATATTTGCCATTGTGGCTTATTGATATTTTTTGATTAGAGGGGAGTTTTGGCAAGTGAAGGGAGGGTTATTAGTGACATTTT
>VXAU01003240.1:275998-307139 GCA_013399695.1 Formicarius rufipectus | reverse complement strand
GTGTGTGTGTGTGTGTGTGTGTGTGAGGGGGGATACATACCTGTGTGTGTGCGCAGGGGGAGACGCACCTGTGTGTGTGCAGGTGTATACACCTGTGTGTACATATATGCACCTGTGTGTACGTATATGCAACTATACATACCGAGAGAGAGAGGTGCACATACGGGGTTATATACACGTGTGTGTGCGTACAGTTACCCCTTGTATAGCTGTATAACCCGGTATGTATAGGTCACTCTGGTAAATATACACACACACACATATATATATATATATGCATGTGTATATACACACACATCTATACATAGGTGTCTACACTTATAGCGCATATACCCATAAATAGGTATATATGTAGGGTGTATATACACCTATATATAGAGGTGTTTATACGGCTGCAAGTTGTAAATTGTCTCTATTTTTATCCCTTTGAGAGAAGACAGAACTGGTGTCAATAAATACATGACTTGGGGCGTACATATACTACACCTAGAAGCAGAGTGTGTCACGCAGACACCCCCACGGACACTAAAGAGCCGTATGAGATGCGCAGGTCCCAGTGCAGCCGCGGCCGGGGGGTGCCGCTGCCCTCGCTGCCCCGCGGTACTGGGGAGCTCCCGCGGGGGCCCGTGACTCAGCTGCTACGCTGGGTGGTGTCCAGCCGGTGTTGGGCAGAGATAAGCTCCCCCTCAACCCACCCCAGCATCCTCCCTTTATTCCGGGCTTTTTGTTTGCTTTTGTACTGACACACAAAACACAAACTCCTCCGGGGACTGCTGCGGCGAGGCCAGTGTAGGAGGCAGAGCGGTGATGACAGAGCAGAGGTGTGCCAAAGTAAGTGACCGAACGAGTCCTCATTGCTCCTGAGCGGTAACACGGGAAGGGAGCGGTGTCCGTGTGCACATGCTGGGTCCCAGCAATAAGCCGCGTAAGATGCTGCAGCAGTTTGTACCATTACCTCCTACAGCTTCCTGAGTATTTTTCACCTGTACCATCAACTCCACCTCAGCAGATAAATGGTGTGGGCAGTCATGCCTTTGAACTTTCCCCAGCCACGCCAGATTAGCTGTAACAGTTGAGACAGCATGGTTGGCCTTCAGTCTATTCAGTTCTGATATCCTGTGCCTTTAATGATGGTGCTTACACTGGTGCAGCTCTGCACAAACAATTTCTCAACCTGTACTTTCAGGTTGGGGTATTATTTTGTATCTTTTCTCTAGGCAAAGAAGGTGCTTTAGTGGGATGTGGGACCTGTATAAGGATGGACTTTATTTATCCTGGCATCTTTTATGGTTATTACCCACTCTAATTGCTTTATCCAGTTTAAAGTATCTCCCTAGAGTCAAACTCCTTCTGGAGAAGCTGCTTCATTATGTAAGATATGTTAGGTGCTTGATGCTTTACTTTTTTTACAAAGTTCAAAACATACCTGCTGGAGTCATCTGCCCACTTCTGCAAGGGTAAATGTACATTATTAACAGTCAGGAGTGTTGCTGTAATTTTTGAAGATAGTCTTAATTTTTTTCCTATATTGACCTTGTTAGGAATTAGAGGTTCATTAATATATCTGTGAAGCTGTAAAGGTAGCTGAATATAAATATCAAGGTGGGAAATGAAATTGTATAAGGTTATCTTTGCAGAAGATACAACTAGTATATTGAAATTAGGAAATGAGGTGTAGGAAAGACTTTTTATGTTGAATTTGTCTGCACATTTTGTGCAGGTCTTCTAAAAATACTGTCTGAATTTTTACCTTGGAACACTGGAATGATAAAGCTCTTTTTATCTAAAACAGAGTCTGTTGTGCATTGCCTTGGAACGTTATCAGTGTTACGCAAGTTGCTTATAGTGTTTAGTGTTTTATAGCAGCTTCTTTCCAAGTGAATCTGCATAGGGAGTGATTACAAGCTGCTGTGCAGTATTCTGATATTTATATTTTAAAGTAATTTCTAAAGTCATAAAACATCCCTATCACTTGTCTCCAAGCTCCCTCTTTAGTATTTCCATGTAGACTATGTAATATGTATTAGTTCCTCCACTGACCATCGGAGCTGTTAGAGAATGACTTGGAAAAAGTAAATGTAGCTCGGATCTTTGGGTGGAGTTTGCAACTACAGGTCTCTGTGAACAGGACAGAGGTAGATCCACTAGGAAGCCATTTCTGCCTTTGAAAGAGTGTGACTTTTCCAAGTCACTGTCGCAACAGGACAACTGGAATCACCTGTCAGGACACGGTGACCATGCAGTGGCCGGGCAGCATCTCTGCTGGCTTTGTGCTTTTACAGTGGGGCACAGAGGCTGCTGGGCTGGTGTAAAGTCTGCTGGTGCCGAGTTAGACAGCCTCAGTCTGGCAGTGAATTTGAGCAGGCACAGCGACTTCATGCAGAGTCTGCACTCTGCATCGTGCTGCCACAAAGCTTTCCATCTGCTGCCTGGAAAGCTGTGCCATCAGACGACACCTGCTAGCCGCATCTCATCCTGGGTGTGCCACCCACTCAGGTGCTGTCCCTCCTGGGGCATGCAGGCCACCTGCAGCACCTGCTCTGGTCCTGGGGAGTGACGTCCGGCACCCGAAGCAGTGGTGGCTGACCCCAGAGCTGTGCCACCAGGGTGCTCCATCACACAGGTCGCTCGGGCAGGGCTCACCAGCAGCCGTGGTGGGACACTGTCCAGGGAACAGGGAGCGCATCCTTACCGGGCCCTCAGAGGGCACAGCCCTCTCACTCCCGACAGAATTTACGCCAGCAGTACAAGAAGTGCTGCAGGCTGGAAGTATTTCTGAGTTCTTGTGTACGTGCAAAAATAAAACCAAGTTATGTCAGGTGAGCAAAGCAACCTGTAAAGCTGGTTTACAGCAGCATCACCCACTGCGGCCATTTTCACTGTTCCCTGCAGGTGGAGCAGTACGTTGGTGAAATTAAAGGTGGCCTGAGACCAGCCATGAAACTCACTGTCATAGGGATGGTACACTCCAACCCGAAGAGGTAGGTGAAGGGACTGGTGGGAGCTTCACTCTGTCATACACACTCCTACCTGTCTTCTAAATTCAGAAGCTTTCTTGGGGGTCTGTGCTCTTTGGAGGAATTTATGGCTTTGTTTTGTTTTCCTGCACTTCAGCTAAGATTAAAAGGTCACTGTTTGGCCTGACTGCCCTGACAGGATTTTCCACTCCTTGCCCTTACCTAAGGTGAACTGGAAGGCAGCACACAAGTGGCATTTCTCCTCCACGAAGAGGTGCAATTCTTAACCTGCATCTTGGTTGTCTGTTGCAGGTTGGAATCATTTAAAAAACAGTGCTTTTGGCACAAGGGGTACAGGTTCATTCCTGTCTTATCTAGATAGCACCAACAATGCTTACCATTACACTTCATTGCACTTGCAGCTATCAGCTCCACTGGTTCCACTGGTGAAGAGTTTGCCATAACCTCTTTTAGGACACAAATGAGTACATGTTGAAAAGTTTGATTTCAGTCAAGAGAGAGGGAAAGCAACATCAGAAATCACCAGCATCCTACTGGAAATTGGGGGTAGAAACAAACACCAACCAAGTCTCATTCCTTCCTCCAGTTTCTAAGCCTGTAGAAGTCCTGTGTGTCAGTCTGAGATGAAATCAGCAGCTGTCTCTAGTCTTTTTATACTTCTGCCATGTTCACCGTGTCCTTTCACTTCTCTGAAAGTTCCAGTCATTTAATTGTGGTGTTTTTTCAGCTTCTCAGTGACTCTGCTCTGTGATCCAGTGGATGCAAGCAAAGATGTTGGGCTGTTATTTACAGTTAACTTCAGTGAGAAATCCATCACCAGAAATGCACGAATTGCAGGGAAATGGGGAAGAGAAGAGAAGACTATTCCCTACTTTCCATTTACAGCAGGTGACACGTTCAAGGTAAATTTTAAGGTACTATAAAAAGGGTAGAGAAAAGGAAGGGAAAAGCCTAACTACTGGCATTGCCAGGTTAACTAGTCTAGTATGGCACAGACAGCAACAGTGCAAGCCCTGATGGGAGAGATGCATTCCTTTCTCTAATCTTAGTGAGAGTACTGTCTGCATGGAGCTTTGCAGTACCATCTCTGCAGAGGGTTGGTTATTTATTAGGGGATTTCAGAAGAACTGCTAGTCTTTGTGTTTCACTATCCCCACTACATTTCATTCTCAGTCCATGGTGGTGAAATCAACCCTGCTGCTGACTTCTAACACCTTCCCCTGTCCTTTTCCATTGCAGATGGAGATCTTGTGTGAACACCAGCAAATACGAGTCTTGCTTGATGGACGGCAGCTCTGTGACTTCACTCACCGCATTCAGCCTCTGAACTTGGTGAAAGCTTTACAGATCTCAGGAGACATCAAGCTTACCAAGGTGGCTTGAAAAAAGGAGACCACAATATCACCAGGAGACAGAGGAAGATGTACTTACTTTCTCTCGGCTGAGAAATGTTTTATCTTTTTCCCTTGGCTGATTCTGGGGAGTTGGAACTGTGTATTTTTAATTTCCTGGTGTGTTTGAGATACACACATTTTTTTCTCATACACAGTCAGCAGAGCTATGGCTGGTCTGGTTAAATCTGAGAGCCTTTGCTGAGATACACTTTTGGCCTCCCCAACTGCAAGATTTATGATGCTGTGCAGTATCTCACATCCCTAGTGTTCCTTAATACCCTGGGCATGCCACGTGGCACAGTTCAGTCCTCTGTGCTGGGGTGGCTGTTAGTCTTGTGACTAGAACTGGGCATTATGCAGGAAATGGGACAGAGAAAACAGAAGCAGATTTTCTTGTAAGTCAATAAAGGGAGCCTGATCGATCCCAGCAAGGCTCACGTTTTCAGGAGGAAATTGCTTCTTCTAGAAGCTCTGCTCAGTCAGCCCAAAGCCATCTGTGCTTCCCAGCAGCAAGCAATAAATGCCTTATCAACATCTCTGTCTCTTCCAGGTAGCTTTTCTTGAATTGAAAGGTTTCAACAGCTGTGGATTTCACAGTCTTCTCTGGAGCAGCCCTAGGAAATGGTATCTATAGCTGAAACTGCATTGCCCATTCTTGTATCTAACTAAAACTGCATCTTTGCTGGCAAACTTCTTTAAATAAGCTCTGTTAAATATTTGAACACATATAAGTGTTGTGCTGTTATTTCATTGCTGTAACTTTTGAGGAAAGTCCTAAATACATGGCTATTCTAATAAATACATAAGCATATATCATGTGCAGCCTTTGGCAATGAGACTTCTTTTCAGTACACAACTTGGAGAACATAAAATCTGCACAGAGATGGATCTGTGGACAGAGGGCTATGAAATTCCTCTGTGACTTCAGAGAAGGTTTATAGCATGGTGCCTTCAGAGGACTTTTGAAGGCTCTGCAGAATCTGTTCATCAGATGAATTTTATGAAAATAGTATATTAGCAGGCTCTTCAGGTGTTTTCATAATTTTCCACACTCCATTTTACCCTCAGGAGTCTCAGTTTATTCACAAATCTAAAATTACAATTAATTAAACAATTATTTTTCATATACTCAAACGGCCCTTAGAGAAAAATCGTATCTCTAAGGAACACAGGATATTCAAATGCACTGCTTTTGGGGGTTGAGTATTTTTTATACTTAATGAAATCAAAGACAAGTTGAGTAGACAAATAATAGAAAAAATAATGACTTACAATGGAAAAAGCAATAGTCGTATCTGCTACTACAATTCTCAGTCCAAGTGGTTCTCCAGAATAGATGGACTTACGGTGATAATCAGAAGGAAAAGTCTTGCTTTCATGGCTGAGTGATTTCTTCCAATATATCCAGCACCAGCAATTTCCTGGAACTGCCACTGGTTTGGTTTGATACCAGGATCCTGTACTGCTGTGGTACATTATGAGCACAAGAGTAATCTATATAGTGGAGAGGAAGTTCCTTTGGTCTTTTCCAGTGTAACAGAGAACCAAATAGTAGAGCAGATGGATGGACAGACAGACCTCTTTTTTTGCTTTGCAATCTGATTATCCTGGCAGCTGGATTGTGGCTTAGCACAAGATTCGTGTGGTATACCAAGAAAGGCAGCCTCAGACACCAGCACCTTTCATGACTTGTTTCAGTCTTAACTAGTTAAGTTTATGAGCCCCCTTTATAAAGGGGAAAGGAGCAAGACATTTCTGCTTTAAGATAAAGCACAACCTGAATCTGTCAGATATAAAGTGAATATTTGTACAAAAGATTCTTTTCTCCCATCTTGGAATATTGTATCTCATCATTTCTCTGTAAAGCCCCATTTGCCTGTATCCACCTATTGTCTTTTGTCTCTTGGTTAGATGGCAAATTCTTGGTGGAGAATTATTCTGGATCTACACAACTTTAAGGCACCTAGGATGCTGGTCTGCCAGGAGTTTCTGTGTGTTATGGTAATAGCAGAAATAGACTATCAAGGGAAAAACAATACTCCCAGTCGATGAGAGCAGGAAACTGGGTCACAAAGGCAATTTGTCATTTGGCATGGAGTCCACATTGCTCATGTCAGTGGTTTGATTGCCTCAATCCACTGCACTCGCTCTGCCTTGGAGCTGGCCTGGATATAATAATGAATGTCATTTTTGGTGATGATTTTGAAGAGATTGCCTTGCACATTACCCTTCACTCCTGTGGAGAGAATTAAAAAAGACAGATCGGGAAGGTGCACAGAGAAATTTTTCTGGCAGATATGAACCTTCATGGGGAAGAATTTGAATTTAGTGAATTAGGGGATCAAATCTTTCCTTTTTATTATGGATAAGATCTCTAAATCTCTTGTGTCTCTGATTTCCTTTCTGCAAAATCCCTGGAAGTATTTTGGATAGGGCTTTGAGCAACCTGGTCTAGAGGAAGGTGACCTTATCCACGGCAGAGAGGTTGGAACTAGATGATCTTTGGGGTCCCTTCCAACCCAAACCATTTGATGACTCTGTGATTACATGAACATAAAAATATAGTACCAACATTCCTGCCATAGATTGTATGAATGGAATAGAATAGACTGGAATAGACTAGACTAGAGTAGACTAGAATAGAATTAACTGGGTTGGAAGAGTTCTTTGAGATCATCAAGTCCATACCTTGTTCCAACACCACTGTGTTTATCAGATGATGGCACTCAGGGCCACATCCAGTCTCACCTTAAAAACCTCCAGGGATGGTGACTCCACCACCTCTCTGGGCAGGCCATTCCAATGCCTGATCACTCTCTCTGGAAAGAATTTCTTTCTAATATCTGACCTAAACCTCCCATAGCACAGATTAAGCCCATGCTCTCTTGTCCTATTGCTGGTTGTCTGGAAGAAGAGACCAACCTCTACCTATTACAACCTCCTTTTAAGTAGTTGTAGAGAGTGATGAGGTCACCCCTGAGCCTCCTCTTCTCCAGACTAAACAATCCCAGCTCCCTCAGCTTCTCTTCATAGGAGTTGTGCCCAAGTCCTTTCACCAGCTTCTTTACATGAAGACTATTACATGGGTTATATACTGGAGGGATGAACTCCCTATCAGTTTGTACAGTAGATAGATTTACTCCTGCCTGTATTTGGATTCCTCTTAGCAAGGAATTCTATTGTCTCCCTGCCCCAGACCAAAGGTTTTTCAGACCTTCTCTTTGAAAGGTGTTCAGTATTTGAAATCTGCACATTGTGCTTCCTGTCATAAAATAAATTGCTTTAACAGCAGAAACACTTATCTGCAAGGCCAAGGTTTTAGACAAATGCCTAAGCTAAGCATATACTCTATCAGAACTGTTTTTTGCATTGCTGTGTTTTTGTCTCCCATGTATTTGGGTCCTAGCAGATCAAAAAGGAAGAGGCAATAGCATAAGTAGAGAGGACATGCAGAAAAGGGATAGCATCAGAGGATGCCTCAAAACTTTGAGTTAAACAACATGCAAAGAGAAGGTATTTCCTCTGTCTGTTAACTCTGGAATATTAATCAGTGTCTTAGGACTGTCATATGACTAACAAAAGTCCATAAGAAGAGGAACACCCAAGGCATGTGGGAAAAACACTCAAAAAAAGTCCCCTTTGGTGTGGACAACGCAGCAGTACAGGGATTTGTGACGTGCCTCTTCCCTTCCTTGCAAAGGGAAATGTAGGGCCAGCCCACTTGTGCATACAAACAGCCATACACACAAACCCACACCCAAAGACTTTACTGCTGTGGCATAAATATATATGTATGAAAGTTTAGAGGCTTGTGCTTACCTGCTGGGACTCCGTTATCCTCCAGAGCTGAGACAAGACAGCCACGAAGGGAGAATCCACCTACTGGCTTGTTTTCTTCCTGTAAAGGAAAGGGAAACAAGGCTTAGCTGGAAAATGTCATCATTAGAATAATTTCCCAGAGCACATAAAAATAATGGATGAAATTGGGGATGTATAATGCCAGTCTTTCCAGGTATGAAGCATCCATGTCACAAAAGAAGTCAATTAGAACTTATAATTAAATGCATTACATTATTGTTTCAGTCTTAGATGTTTCTCTGATGTAGATGAGCATAGTGGAGATTGGTTAAAATCACAAGAATAGGCAATCACATGTCATGCTTATGTATAGTGGTATCAATAACACTGCTAAGGAAAAGGAATCTCACTGGGAAAAAGACAGGATGAAAGATGCAGGGATACAAAATCCTACAAGGACAGCCTCCTAGGGCAAGGTCAGAGAGGTCTAATTCCTCAGAAAATGGATAGAGGAACCCAGAAGGAGCTCTGTGTGACAGAAACGTTCACAGCATAATTGCTTTTTTGTTGTAATGTTTAAGTCTGTAAGAGGATTTCTAGGGGTGGTAACTTTCCACTCACATACCTTAGTGGGGTCATAGTAATGCAAAAAAGCAGGATCAGCTCTCAAAACAAATCTCCTCACCTTCCAGTTTTTCCTCTTGTGCCCCTGAAAAAGGGAAGAATTAAAGTTACAACCTCCTGAAATGGCCACTTTCCTGCAGGCTGTGGGGGAGATATAAATAGGTACCAAAAGAGAGGGTTTGGAGCTAACAGAGAAAAATCTTTCCTGACAGCTTGGTAGTTCCCAGAATTTTCTGCTTATCTTCCTTCTTCATACATAGATAATTCCTTCCTCTCTTCCTTTTCCTGTGCTGAGAACTAAGAAAGCGAAGTGACAGGACCAAGTGATTATATCCCTGATTCCTGCTTTTAATATTAAATATTGGTCTCAGATTAAAAATTCATGCTGTGTGTGCTCTGAGGGGATAATGTCAGGTCCTTTTGCAGCTCTTCATTCTTTCACCTGAGCCCTCTCAGCTGCTGACAGTCCAGAAAAGCACTGCAAGCCTCTGCCAGGCCCTGCAAGCACCATCTCTTTTGGAGGTTTGGTGCCCAGGGCTGACCATGGGAAGAAGCTCCTGGATGGCTTTTACTGGTGCTGAGGGGCTGCCCTGGCCCCACCAACCCTCGTGGCACCCTGGAAGTTGGAGGAGGGAGGGTTGGGAAGCATCTGGTGATCCAGTTTGAACAACACTGATGTTAGAGCTCTGGGTACAAAGCTCCAGAGCAGAAATATGGCCATAAAGTGCAGGCAGGGTTCCATTTGCAGGTGGCTGTGCTTTGAAACAGCATGATTGCCCATCATCTTGTTCATAACAAGGGTTGGAAACTAAATCTTGCAGACTGAGAGTTGGATCCTTTAAACAATTTCTGCCAACAGGTAATTGTGCCCCAAAAAACCAGATCTCACCACCACCAGATCACCCACGTATATATGAGTGATTGCCCACAGGTAAATGTCCACTTCATACAAAAGTCAAACTTCTCAGCTCTGAAATTTGTCTGTGGCCAGCAAAGCAACATCACTGATCACACTACCCAGATGGGAGAGGTTAAACTAGAGGAACAGTATCTCTGCTTGGAAGTGAATATAACACCTCTGGGTAGGATCTGAAGTCTGTGTGGGACTTTTGCGTTTGATAGTGTTTTGTACTTTTCAGTATACGCTCAATGTACACAGAATACCCAATTAATCCTGCCTGAGCAGCAAGTTCCATAGCTCACTTCTTTATAACTAGATCCTCTTCACCTCTAACAGTAGTACTGACAGGCAGGTTAGCTCTGCTGGCTACAACTCTTCAGCTATGCTTGTATAAATCACATTTATTCTCTAAGAAGCCCTAAGAGCTGTCATTTTTCCTGTTTCCCAATGCAGGTTCAAAGACTGTGCTTACCTGCTTCACTAAGAATCCTTGCTTCACAACCGTGCCGCTTAATTCAGAGATGTTAAATTGTACCTCTTCCTTGGAACTGGTATTTTTCTTACCACTCTCAGCCTGAAAGGAGGGTCAAGATGGTTTCATTTTTCTTTTTAATCTAAACACACTTTTAAGTACAAAATTCTGCACTTTAATTCCCATTTTCTTTGCCATGAGCTGTTTCTAGCTCATATTTCCGGCATAAATTCTACTCCATAGCTCTGCTGCTAAGCCTTGTATGACCAAGATTCACAAGCAACATGTTACAGCTGTAAAGCTGTACCGGCTCTGTACATGCACTGAGTTGTAGCAGAACTGCAGCCTCCAGTACATGCAGACACAGCACTGCACTCCAGGGACACACCCCTTTTAATGCCTAATTATGTAATTTGTAGATCCCTCCATATCCATCTAGCTCTTTGCCTCCAGCAAGAGTGTCAGTGTCAGTACTACTAAAAACCTAGAGCTGCTCCTTCTGCTTTTACTCTCAGCCTGCATGTTTTGTCTTTGATTGCAAGCTCCGTGTGTCCCTGTCACCACTGCCCCAAATCAAGCATGTGACAAGGGGCAGGGGAGGTGCCTCTGTTGGCAGCTGCATCACTTACAAACATGTACAGTGCGGTGGAGTCGTCAAGGAATTTCTCAGAGGGGTCGCTGAAGCGCATGGCCTCAGTGCTGCGGGTCCCCACAGGCCTGATGAAGTTCTCATCCATCAGCATGGATGCCAAGGTGACAGCCTCAAATCGTGACACAGCAAAGTGGTTAGAGATGAGCCAGTCCACCAGGGCAGAACCTGCAGGAAGAAAGGTAGCTCTCATACCCAGGCAAGTGTGCTCTTCTCAGGCAAGGCAGATAATCTCCTGCCACACAGGTTTTCACTTGCTGAAACGTTTTGACACCAGCACAAAGGCTGCCAATGAAGTGCAAGGTTGACCTCGTGTGGGGTCCTAGGTGTACTTTCACATATCCAAAGAGCCAGAGAGAAAGGTGTTGGCTGCACTGCTGCTTTCCACTGGGCCACAGCTGATCCCACTATGAAGGCAGGGCAGTAGCTCCCTTGTCTCTACAAGGTAGCATATCAGATGTGAGGTGGCTGTTGGCCTGCAATAGGTGTACCTGTGAAGGTCTCTTTATATCTGTTGCCTTGTTCCAAGTTGCGGGTCAACTTAATTCCAGTACTGCTGTCATACATTCTCTCCACTATGTCGCTGTAAACGAGAGCACAGCACATTAGTAGATGAGAAAGACAGGCAGAAATTGCCACGTACTTCTGTTAGCACTTGGGGTGTCCTCATGATTACCCACATAAAGATGGGAAGCATTTTAGGTACTCCCCCAGAAGATTTGTCTTAAGTATATTCTAGGAATGCTTTATTCTCCCCACAGCAGCACTGAACAAGATGCCTCACAAAGTATCTTTCAGTTTAAAGCACTTTAAGCTGATCTATAGTCAGCCTTGATTTACCTGCTCAAGACCAATAAAATCAACGTAGTTTTTCTATTTCTTAATCAGTTCTCTGTTTCCTCTTGTTTAACGTGATGCACCCTAGAAATCCTAGTCTGGATTCCAGCTACCAGCTGTGAAAGCTCACCAACACAGCATGAACAGTGTCACCACTCAGTCTTTCCCCAATAATTCATCTTCTGAGGTAATACATCTCCCCAGTGAGAACATTAGCACCTGACTAGCAGTGAGGTGCCAGTGCAGAATCTGCATGCTCTCAAAAGAAAGTGGCAAAAGTATATGAAAACCTAGGGCAGGGGAGCCAGTTTAGAGGTTCCTGGCCACATGGGAGTGGACTGATGCAGAGAGGAGCTTCCTTTGACCTTCCCCATCCATCAGCTCAGGGGCTTTGCAAACTATAGGAATAGAAGAAGAAGAAACTGCATACACTTACTGGAGGCTGATATTATCTAGCAGTTTGAAAGAGTTCTTCATTCTGTGAAGTTCTTGTACTTGTACTGGGTGACCAGCATGAATAGCTCCAGTGATGTCCAAAGCCCAGGAGTCACGCTCCTCCCTGGAGCAACATTCAAGGAAATACTCTGTATTGGTTTTTGTCTTTAGTTTGATGAGTAGCTGTGGAGAAAGAAGTGCAAAGCAATAACATCGTTTAGCTATCTCCTTCCTCTTGCATAAGTCTGATCCCACCCGAGCAGTTTGGAGCAATTCTTGTTTAGAAGGATAGTGGGCGTAACTCTGGGGTGGTTTTTTTTGCTTCTATCCCCTTCAAATCTCTGGGTTTTCAATTCCAAGGACAATTTGCATTCACAGAGCTTGTGGTACTTAAGAGAGCAGACCACAGAGACAGTGGATTACTGGAATGTGCTGCTGACTATGGAGCTTTTGACATCCAGGTCTCAACAGCTACAAACTCTCACCAGGCTCTTTCTGCCATAAGAAGTCCTGAAATAGTCAGCAACTTCCAGAGTCATTTCCGTTCTGGCTCTATGCAGAGGAAGTCTGTATTGCCGCTGACCATGGGTGGGAAGAGAAGCACGGGAGGTATTTTCCATTCCGGAGCCCTCTTTTTGGAAAGGTTTTACAGCAGCAGTATCCCACTGGTGAAGGAAAAGGGAGTCTGATCTGGCTGCCTGGGAGCACCCAATGGATATTGCCATGTTTTAAGGCATCTTTCATAAATAATGCTTCCCTTTTTCTCCAGCCTCAGCTTTTATTGACTTCTCATGTCCTCTTTACAGATTGTTGGGTTGATGCATTTGCATTTTTTCAGCTGACTGTATGCACAGGAGTAGTGATTTTTTTGGGTTTCTTGTTAATGGTTGTGACTCACATTTGAGCACAGGGAAGAGCAAAGACACAACAAAGGAGTTCATTGCCTGTCCTGGTTGTATTGCTAATGGTGGCTTGCTTTGGCTGGGACTCATTCTGGAAGCACCCCAGTGGTATGGTTGCAGTAATCACAGAAGCTAGGAGGAGAGGAAAAGACTAGGGAGAAGTCAGAAAGTGCATGATGTAGAGAAGAGATATGTATTTTCAGTCATACCGGTCTGTTTTCATATTCCAGGCATGGACAAGTAATAGTGCAGCCATCCAAAAGAATCCTGCCCTTTGGAGAAGGCTCCTTCTTGCCTCCTTCAATTTTGTAATACAGCAGCTTATCCTGAAGTAGAACAAACCATCTCACTTTCCAGTTGCGAACAACATGTCCCTAGAGGGGAAGAAACACACATAGCAAACTTTAACACAAACATTGAGAAATTGCCATGTTTTCTTTCCCCCCCCCCTTCTTTTTATTTTGGTGTGAAAATACCATAAACTAATAGGAAACTGTATGAAAAGAAATACAAGAAGTCCTTAAGTTGCATACCTCTCTGCTGACGGTACAGGCAGGAACAGGGCTAATTAGGAAATGTGTGAGGGCTCCTGGCAACCAATTCCTCTTTTATAGTAACCTTGAGTGCTGTCTTTTGTTTTTTCTTCATTTTCATGTGGTTCTAGATGCCAAGTGGTTTTGCAAATGCTTTGGTTGATGGGTTAGCTTTTTCTTGCTTCCCCTCTTACTACTAATGAGTAGCTCATCTTTGTCCTACCTGCCTCTGAACTCCTGGGCTAAAGTATTTCCCATGCTACTGTTCCCTGCAAAAGAAGTATGTTTTTTAATGACAAAAGACTGAATGAAGGCTGCTGTCGAATGCCTCCTAGGTTATACTGGAATACAACTAAACCTCCTATTTCCCCTGTGTAAACAGCCCCCAGCTCTCTTTAGTCTGGCTGAAGGACTGCAAAGCCAGTGAGGGCTGGCACTGGCAGGCTCAGTCCTGTCTGATGGTGTCAGGTCCAGCTTTCCGTGTGAGGAGCTGACTTGTGTTGCTACTGGCGATGGAACATTACAGCCAGCAGGCATAGCACGGGATAGACACCTGGGAGAGGGCGGGTATGGCTAGAAGAAAGGAACATGTAAGGTCCAGTTGTGGCAGGAGTCAAAGCTCATTAATTCTCTGTGAATAAAGGGGAAACTCAGCAGTTTCCAAGTAAAGACAATGTAACTAGTCTCTACAAGCCAGTCTAGATCCAATGTCTTCTAGCCTATACTAAGTACAATTTATCTGCCTTCTCTCCTTCCCTTTGTGTTCTTCAGTTGTGGTGGGGTTTTTTTGTGTGTGTGTTTGGTTTTTTGGGGGTTTTTTTGTTGTTGTTTTTTTTTTTTCCCCACCTATCATAAAGTCCCTTAGACATTCTTCCTGCATGTTCTTTGCTATGGCTCTTTTCTTGGAGATTTCTCTTTTTCAGGAGGCTGCCTTACTTTTTTTCATTTTTATCCAACTTCCACACATTTATAATGCATTAAGATACATAATTCAGTAATTTATAATGCATTTAGATATGTACTTACTTATCTCTTCTCAAGAAAGCTCTGTTTTCTTTATCTGATCCCACTCCTTGCTCCTTTTTTCTCTCTGGATACCTGGTTCCCTTCTTCCTCAGTTTCCTCTAGTCACCTTTGTGGTCTCTGTCCCGTCAAACTGTGTATCTCAGTGATGTTGCACAGACTGGTGGCAGTCACAGCTCAGTCTGCTGTGACAACCTGCTCCTCTCATGCACTTAGTTCCTTGGTTTCCCATCTGGAATTCAGTAGTTACTTAAGAGCCAAAAAATCCAACTATAGCTCAGAGAGAAGACCAAGAGCTGGGACTGCTCTGCCCTTTCTGCAGAAGGGAGGAAGGGGAATAGCCCCTTTCCCACACAGAGCGTGGCTTCATGTGGCCAGTGAGTGGCTGGGAGCCCTGCCAGGAGAGCTCCTGACCAGGATTACCTTCATGTTAGCACCAGAAACACTGCCACGTACTGTAAAAAGCATTTCCCAAGGCGTGGCAAAGATTTGAACAAACCTCTGAATCACATTTTTATATGAAATCAAGGGCCATGTTAATCACTGAGACAGGGTCTTGGTACTGAGAGCTGTTTGTTGCTAAGTTGCATTTTTGTGTCCCAGCTATGACTGACTTGATCCTATGGAGAGAGGTATGAAGGCTGAAATCTGTGACACCATCTTTCAGCTCTTTTCACCACATTTTGGTTTGAGGTTATGGAAGAAAGGAGTTATTTCAAATGCATTTTTATGCTTGCATTGCTCTGATACCCTTCAAAAAGGATAATCTGTTCTCCATTCCCTCATATGAGATGGGAAACCTTGCTCAGCTGGATCACTAAAGGCACAAGCTATCTCTTAAAAGACTGTGAAAACATCTCCCCCCCCTCAATCCTCCCTTGACTGCTTCCCCTGCTGCCCTGTACTTGCTCTTTGCAGAGGTGTGTGCGAGGTGCAGACATGTTGGCTTCCTATCACCTGAGCAATCCTGATAGCTAACTCACTTTCCTCCAGGTAAATACCAACACAGGGAAGCTTGAGGGTGGGTAGTGAACACCTGCAAGTCATGCAGCTCCGCTGGCAAGCATCTGCACGAACCTGGAGGAGCTCATTTCCCAGGAGAAGGCAGGAGCCCCCCAAACCCAGCACCCAACAGGCTGCCTTGCCACGAGCCCTGGCTCAATCTAATCCCTGTTCAGGGGTTGTTCCACATTTGAGCAGAACCGCACGAAAGGGGGACCGGAGCACTCACCCGTTTGACAAGGAAGCCCTCCTTCAGGACTCCAGCTTCTTCCTGCATCATGGGCAGCAGGGAAGGGAGCAGAGCTGCCACTGAGAATTGCCTGAGCCCTGGCAGGCTGTCCCTCTGCACATGATTTGTTTAAGAAAGCTCCTTTTTTCTTTGCTCCCCTCCTCCTCCAAGGTGACGCACTCTCCCTTTCCTGGTTGTTTGTTTTTTTTTTTTTTTTCCTCTCCCTCCCTACCTGTGAGACATTAGTTAAGCAGTAAGCTGGCTCATACATAATCTGCCCTCTGGGAAGTAAAACAAATGGATATCACAAAAGGACTTGAAAGAATTCCACTGAATTTAGCAGAGAAAAAAACCACCACAGAGTGAGCTGGCCAATATAAGCAGCTACATGATGACAAATCAGGTATTGCATGGGAGGGGGAAGTAGAATTATAAAACAGCATATCTTAAAACCTCAGACTAATCAACCTGCTTAAAATCTCTCATGTAACATATCCATTGTACAGGAGTTCTACAGATCAGCAAACTCTATAACATACAGAATATTATGACTACAAGGAGACTTCTGCAAATCTTACAGTAACTTCTTCTGCTAGAAATTTATTTTACCTAAGAAGCCCCAAAGCACATAAAAGCCTACTCTACTTTCAGTGGCCTCTTGGCATATAAACCAAGACTCTCAACCTAATATCCTAAATCTGTACATAAATGGGCTCTTAGTAAAGCAGCCTGAATCATGAACGCTGTGCAGTGACCTCCTGTACCTCCTGAGCACCTCTGAAAGAATGTTTTGTGTGCCTGAATACAGGCTTAGATGTTTATTGTATTTCTGAAGACTTTGTCTTTTGTCCTGATGAAATAAATCAGTACTGGTATTTCAGACAGTGCTGCTGTTCAGAAATAAGTCTTTGCTGCACTTTGCATTCCCTGACTTGTACTAAAATTAAGGTGATATATGTGGGCAGACCTACGGCTGTGATAAGAAGTATAAAGTAGAGTGTAACAAATAAACAAAAGCACTCGTTGCTATGTAAAGAGTACAAAGGTCAGTAAGACAGTGACTCAATATTACAGGGCACACTTTTATGCATCAAGGAAAAGGAACAAATAAATAAATTTCTCTATCTTTATGCTAATAGGAATAGCAAGACACAGAAGAATTGAAACTAACATTGTAATGGAGACAACCCAGAGAACAGTCTGCAGACATGGTGAGATCACAATGGGTGACTGAACATTACTTGCACTTAGAAAAAATTGATTCTGCCTAAAGAGAAAACACACTGGCTGAGATTTCAACAGCAGAGTGGCCCACCTGGAAGTTACCCAAGTAGCCTCTACTGTACACCCTTTGCTTCTTGGGAAAAAAGCAATCAGCCATGAGGAAACTGTCTGCATAAGCCATATCCCAGTATGATGGTTCTTCAGTCCACCTAAAATAAGTACAGTAAGTTTAACAGAACACTTAGACAAGTATTTTTTGCTATTGGTATGCAGTATTTGAAAAGTCACCAATGGATATTTTTGTAATTTTAAAAAGTATTATTTTGCTTTATAATAAAGCAAAAATTAACTAAATGTATTTCTTTTAATTGAAAAAATCTCCATCTCTATGTGTATACATATAGATGTGTGTACATAAAAGTTGTACCCAGAAGCAGAATCTTGAAAAAAGCCCTGATGCGGTCAGCAGAAAATGTAAGATAATTTTCAGCTCACAATGTTCTGTACATCAGAATTAAATGTTTAAAAACAAACAAAAAAACCCCAAAACAAAACCACAAACAAACAAAAAACCAAAACGAAACAAAACAAAAATAAAAACAAACAATAACAAAAAGCTCACCCCAAAAAACGAACAAACAAACAAAAAACCACAACCCCCCCCAAAAAAAAAAAAAAACAAAAAACCAAACAACAACTTGAGTCTAGGTACACAAGAGACATTACTGCTGCATACATTTCCTGGACATATATATTCCTTTATATAACCAGCTCCAGGAATACAGTGTTCCACTGTTTAGCATTTGAGGTTTTACTTCACAGTGTTTAACTTGTTACTGCAGGCAATTTATTACACAGTGCTATTTCATACTAGAGAGGGCAGGTAGGAGCTTGCAGGGGGCTCTCGCTCAGTGATCTCAGAATTGCTCCATAACCAGTCCTTGCTGAAGATCTGACAAGCTCTTTTTCTCCAGAATGCAGACCACCCACAACCCTGCAGACAGATCTTGGCAAAATTAAAATTAGCAACAATGAATCCTATTATCAAACTAGTGATGAATTGTGAAGCAAACGTTGCTTTAGCAGTCATTAAACAATAGGTTTTATATCAACTACTTTTTATCATCTAAAGCCTTCGTTTCCTGCAATATCTACCTCAAAGTATTTCTTCAATAGTTTACATATTTATCATACACACACCCCTTCCTCCTGTCTCATTCAGTAGTTCATCAAGGCTGAAAAACTGCCCCTACATTGCTCCCTGAGGCTGGGCAAACACAGTCATAGAGTATAAAATGAGTCAGTAGGTCTGGGCTGCTGCGTTCACACATGGGCTGGGAAGGCAAGTTCTGGCATTGAACTTCTCTGGTGGAAAAGGACATGCTTCATTTGATCTGCATAAATGGAGGGAGCTCTATCTCAAGCCTTCTGGGGGACTTCAACTCACAGAAGAGAGGAGTACCCATGTCTTCAGATTCATTTTGAAGTGTTTTCCACATGTCAGTGTACTATCATCACAAAAAGAACAGTTGAGTGCTTGACATCGTCTTCCATTCAGAGTGACCCCAAAATACTTTGTGCTATAGAATATGAATCAGGAGGGCCAGGAAGAGCCTCCTTCAAGACCACAGAAAGCTACTCAGCATTCTTGGGGAGGGCAGGAGCAGCAGGCAGCTCTAAGCGCAGACTGCGCTGTTTCACCTGGCTGACCTGGCAGACATTGCTGGTTCCTCCCACTCAGTCCTTCAAGAAGCCACCAACAGCTGACTAAGAGAACCTGCCCCAAGGAGAGCCCTGTTGCATGCTCTGCTGTGCTCAGTGTCCAGCATTGTGCCACATGGGCCATTGCATACACCAGCTTTTTCAAAAATTGGCTTCTTAAGGTGCCAGGACTTTGCCCTCCACTGTAAACTCCATTAAATACGTAGTTTTCTCAGTGGATAAGGGATGAAAGATGATGAAAACAAGCCACATCAAAACAAAGAATGATGAAACATTTCTGGATAAAAGTGAAAGAAAACAAACACTCAAAAGAATTCTGATGTAACAGCACTTTTAAAATTAACTGTAGAAAGGTGGACTGTTTGGAAAGTTGTTTAATTCTCTAGGCTCTGGCACAAAAAAAAAATAAGAAATTAAAACCCAGAGTTCAGATTCCTTTAAGAACAATATGCCAGCTCCTCTGCATCTAAAGAAAAAAAATCCATCAGCAGAGTGAAAACAGCAATGAATTGTCACTATGAAAACCAGACAAACCAGAACAGCCACAAGCAAGCACCCCTCCTGCAGCAGCCATTATTTCCCCTCACCACACACGGGACACAGGGCTGGGCATTACTGGACTGTCTGCCTGACCTGAGCCAGTAGCCCTGTTTAGGGCATTTTTGTTTTACTCAGCTCTTATTGGATGCTATAAATAAAACTAAACTCTTCCCAAGCTGTCACTCTTACAAAATTAATTTGGAGTATGAAAGTCAAGCTGAGATCCTTACAACTAACACATGAGGCCAAGCCCTACCCACAGGATATACCTGTACTTTTCCATTGACTAGTCCACTGACTACATGAGTACAAGTGGAGATGTTGGCCTTGTGATTACAACTGAGTCAACAGCACAGCAGCTAATGAGCTATTGTGTGTAACTGAAATCAAATCACTATTTTTGCGAATGAGCAGTTTGGAAGAACTGTTCAAACAGGAAGCTTACATTAACACAAGGCTGTCATGCACAGCTGCTGAAAAGACAATTTGAAAAAATAACCATAAAAAAAAATATTTGTTACTTCTTTCTGTGATGGCACATTCGAGTATTTTCCAATATTCTGCAAAGACTGAAAGTTATTTAACCTTTTTGGCTTTGCATTACTATTAAGAGTTGGGTACATGTGAACTTCTCTGACACTCCAGATTCAATTGCAATATGTATGCCCTTTGGGAATGCCTTTTGTGGCAACACCACAGAGCAGCTGCATCCTTTGTACTGTGGCAGTATTAATAATTCCTATTTAAGGCTGAAAGTCTCATTTTTCCTGCATTTTTCTTCTAGCAGAGTAAGAAAAAAGGAGACATGACAATTAAAAAAAAATAAAAATTTAACACATTTAAAAATTTAGCAGTTTGGAAAAGTTACTTAAACAAGCCAAACTCTTCCACCTCAATTACCACTGAAAAGAAAAACAGGATTTTTTTTTTAAATTCCAATTTGGAAAGCACTTCTTGTTTCTCTTCCCCAGAGAAGATAAACAGGTTGTTTCTAGAGTGGATAGCTCAGTCCAGTATAAATGGGATTTAGAGTATGCAGAGCTGAAGGCCATGCAGCAGTGAGCTCACAAGACAGTGCTGCCCATTTTCAAATATCAGTAAATTCATTAAGGTTCCGGCTATATTCACCTTTAGAAGCAAAGTGCAAGTATACATAATTTTTCATTTATCAGCTATGTTTATTGGAATGGTAACAAGCCATTTTCAAAGTTTTCAAGTTCTCAGTCCCTAAATGCAGATGATAAACAAAGGAAATGCTAATTTGAACAAGTATGCATCAACAAACATTTTGTTCCACTCATTCTTGGCTTGGTTTAAAGCAAACAAAAGAGAGACTTTTCAATGTTAAAGGGGAGTCACCCATTGATCATATTGTTCCAGGTTTTATATTCATACCACTCTTTAGGCCATGTGACAAAAGAGCAGAAAAATTCCCAAAACCTTGGAGTTACAAAGCCCAGAAATTTATTGAATATTTGCTCAAATACATTCTGTATAGAACTTAAGTTTTGCTGCTCCCAGGAAAGATCATTAAGAGATGCACTGAGCTGTAATCACCAATTGGGAATTTTTATGTATGCAAGTGTTAAGCATGGGGTTGCAAAATCCTTCTGGCCAGATCCATGTCTCGAATCTGACTAGGAACCTACCTTTCAAAGGATTTAATTTGCATTAAACTGTTGCATCAAATGTTATATAGAAGAGCCTTTTACATTTTGGTCTTTTAAAAACAGTAAAACACTTCAAGTATTTGTATTTGAAGTTTTCAATACTGGAAAATATTTCATCCAGAGTATTTGCAATGGGGTTTCTAAATTTTTATATGCTCTCTTCTAAGTATCCCAGAACATTTAGTCTTCAGTTTTGGCTTCCATTTCCTCGGCATCATCATCCCCATCCACTTCAGCATTTTCCCTCTCCAATCTTTCCAACTGCCTCGCAAGCTCAGTCTCATCTGTGTCAGTAACCACCTTAGGCTGAAAAAAACCAAACCAGAACACATGGTAAACAGTCATAAAGAAACATCACACATACTTGTAGAGTTTGATTCTACATAAAGAGCAAGAGATAAAATACATCCCAAAGTCACACAATAAAACCCAGAAAAATTAGAATTTTTGACCACTTGTTTATTACAGGAACATGGAAGTTCACATTTGGGTTTTTTTAATACTTTTTTGCTAAAATTTCTTGTAGTGCTACTCATCTGGCTCTACTTCAGGAATACTGCAAGGACAAATAATTATAATTCAGAATGTAATTTGTTCTTACCTCCATCTGCACATTAAAGACTCCTCTCTTCTCCTCAATTTTTTCTTTAATTACAGCCATGGCTTGATTCAGAACAGACAGTCCTTCAGTTCTCTCCAGTGTTGTAGTAGTCATCACATAACGAGGAGGGGCTATCAGATTAATCTATGACATTTTAGGGATTGGGGGGAAAAAAGCAAACTCAGTAAACCATCCAAAGATGATATGTCTATTAAGACAGAAAGACAGAAGAACAGTTTAAAGTGTTACAACCTGTACTTTTTCTTAGGATGACTAAAAAAAATAAACCTTTCCTTTTGTAACAAGAAACTATTATAAGAAACAATTTCCAAAGAAGGGAGTACTTTGAAGCTTTTTTACAAACACTCAGTAATACACTTAATATCCTAAAATTGTTGGGGCAGAAAAACTAGGCCTGTGTACAGCAGCTATTCTACCAACAATCAAACATACGCAGAGAAAACTTTCATTTTCTTACACAATCTTCTACCCGAAAATAGAATTTATTGCTCCCTATTTAAAGGCTGCATAAAGGAACATGAGGTACGTAGTGTGCTAATACAAGACTCGAAAAAAAATTGAACAGAACAAATCCAGCTTCCTGAACTTTGAAAGCCACTGCACAGTCATAGGAACAACTGTCAGCACAGAGCTGGAAGGAAGTGTTTTATAGACCTGCTAGAGAAGAACTGGAAAGCAGGCACATGGCTTCCCAGCCTCGGCTAGCTGACTGACAAGTGCCATTGCATGCTACTGGCACCCGAGGGCATCAGAAAACTTTGCTTTTGATTACGCTAAGAGTGACACTTACTTTAATGGGCATGTTCTCTGTGGAACAGTTCAAGCCTGCTCTCAAAGCTTCTTTTACTGCATCTATGCCTTCATAACCATAACATGCCACCTCAATATCTAGGACAGAGAAATACAAATAATCAAACTTTGAGGTTACCAAAAGCTATAAAATCTTAAAGTTTTTTAACTTTCAATCTTTTTAGCAACCAATGTTTATCCACAATGAGAGCCTCAATCTGAGGAAGGTATTACACTTGCTTGACGAGTAAGTTGAGGCAAAAGTCTTCATAAATTCTTTAGTCATACAACATTTTACATTGTGCCTTGAAAAGCCAAGACAGAATATTATACACCCACATTCACATCAAATGAATTCAACAGGAATAATTATGTATTTCATATGGAGAGATGAAGATATAAAAGCAACAAATACCAGAGAAAATGAAAGATTAGGAAAAGTGAAACTTGAAAAGGAACACATCCACAAATTTATGGAGTTCTCTCAGCAATTACAATAGAGGCAGAGAGGTATCACTTAAGAAGCATTATAATTTCTTTTTATAAGGTAAGTTATATTAGCATATAGTTAAAACAGTAGTTAGCCATAGCTTTTGGTTTGGAAATTTGTATTTGTAATACCCTGATCAATGTAAAGACTAAGATTTCTTTACCTATGCAGCAATGGTAAAAGACTAAGCTACACAGAAGTTGGTCTGACTTCCAGGTGACTCATAATAACCTGCTAATTCTCAGCTATCAGAAACAAGTTCATAGAGGTGCATCCCAGTCAGCCTCAGGATGAGAACAGAAGCCAGTGGTAAGTTTCCACACTTGTCTTGATGACAAAATTAACACTTTAATTCTATCAGAACAAAATAGGCAACACAAAGGAAGTAACAACACATGCCCATCAAGTAACTATTTTCAAAACTAATGAAGTACTATTCTTGTTAGCAATTTCATTCCTCATGGCAGTCAAATCCTACTTACTTTTTTGAAGCCTATGTTAAGTCCTGGCAGTCTAAATTAATAGAGAATTTTTCATGACCTTACTTTTTGTACTCTCTTCTTGACTTCAGTGTCATGTGAATAAGGCTTATCTTTTCTCTCCATGGTAAAAAACAAGTGTTAATGCTCTTCAATATATCCTTGCAGAGCCAATTTCTCAGTCTGGTTAAAAATGTGACTCTGCTACACTGACTATCTGTTTAATAGCAAACATACCTTTAGGCTGAGTTAGCTGTACATCCTGATTTCCAGTTTTGAAGTATGTCTTCCTAAGTAATGCAGTCACGTGCTTTTTCTGCCCACACCAAATTAATAAGAGACAAACTAGCTCATAAGCTTTATGAACATATTAGAGATGTGCTAGGCTTGAGCTGATAGATCCTGCTGAACGGTTTGCAATTAAGCAGCTAGAAACGGTATTTTCACATGTCCATGGACAAGTGGCTAAAATACATGCTGTAGCTGTGCTGACAGAGATCAATCATCCTGTCAGAGAATCAGTTAATTTAAAACTCTGAATAATGAAAAATAATATTGTAGATCCAGTAATAACTATAAAATATTTGAACTCACTGTGTGCCACTGCAGTATGACAGACTGCATTCTATACCATGACAACCACTTTATGTCCCAAGGAATTCACAGTTTGGAAGGAAAAATAAAAGGCAAATCACCTTTCACTTTGGGACAGAACCCACTCAGACATTTTGAAAGCAATCCTTGATTAAGGTGTCTTAATTCTGAACAGTTCCACTCAAATATCAGCATTATGAACCACTATTTTTTACTGTACAGTTTGCAACATGATACACTATCTTAAGTGTCAAGATGTTTTCAATGAGCACCTGGGAAGAACTCACCAGCTCGGATTTTGACTGCCTGTGGCGTCAGGCGTCTGTTAATGTTGTCAATCAATACACGCCTCTCCTCCTCTGTCAGATCCAGGCTATCCAGGATTGCAGGGTCTCTGAGCCAAGCAAAGCAATGTTACAGAAGTTATACTCAAGTGGAATACAACACAACATCAACTTCTGATACTATTTCTATATTCTTATCAATAATCCTAGATATCTACCAGGGAAAGAAACAGGGAAATTTCTTAAGAGCCCATTGAAACACTGGAAGAAAATAAGCATATCTATTATATTAATATATATATATTTTCTATTGGCAAACAAAGCAAATAAGTAGTTTACTCAATGTATTCCTGGAAAGAATTGTTTGAATGATTTTTGAAGTTTATTTAAAGCAGAGGAATGACTTCTGGCCAGATCCATTTGCATATGTTACATAGAATGAAACAAGTATCTACTGATACTTGATATTTATGTTTCTTGCCAATAGGAAGATAAACTCCTATCGCATGAAAGTGAACCCATGATGAATTGGGGGGTTTTGAAGTATTTCAGTGTTTTGTTCAAACACAAGATTTTTGTCATTCTACAAAGTAACCCAGAGTCATTCCATGTTATTCTGTACTCCTTTTAACAGTAACTAGATCACAGATACATACTTAACTGCTGGCTACATTCTTGCCTAAGAAAGGCAAAAGGCCTTTTAAATTGCAAGCTGATAGTTTAAAATCCAGACATCACAAAGCAAACGTCTCTGCTGTTTATCAATATAAATTAGCAGCGCTCACTTGAAGAAATGGTGCCAATTTTCTATTGCTGAATTAAACTTACCCAAATATATCTGAAACAGACAACATAACCAAAAAACTCACAAAAACTATTCCTGTTCTACAGAGACAAAAGTTGCATTTTTCTGAAAAAAAAAATAAAAATAAAATAGCAGATCACCTACAATACTAGCAAGAGGCAAACATGAAACAAAATGGCCCAAAAAGGGGCCAGTAATGGAGATTGGTCTCTGCTTCCAATACAACATCATCTTTCATGTTTCCGTATACTAGAGACAATAGAAGGGCCAAAGAAACAAACGGAACCCACTAATAAGACATTTTACATAAAAAAAATTTACATCAAAATATGAACCTGTATGGCAGAAGTGATTTGAGAGACATCCAAATTCAGCTTTACAAACTAACTTGTTAAATCTTTGAGTTACATTCATGAGCATTTGGTAGGTTTTCAACAAATAGGTCCCCAATGTTTAAGTTTTACTGATCAGAAGGTAAATACACTTTCCAATTTTTGCCACAGGTATTGTGCTGTGTGAAACCCCAAAACATGAAACCTCAATCCAAAGGAAGGCATAGCAAGTCAAATTCTTAGAGTGAACGCTAAATCTCACAGGACACTTCTGCAACAATAGGAAGGAGCAATATCCACATTTTTCTGCTCCATCGTTATAGGTTTATGTAGGAGCATAACATGAACAAATAGAAGTTACAGTCCACTGTCAGAAATCTTAAGGCATTATTGATGGAAAGGTGTTTTGAAGACAGCTTCAGAAGTTTGTGTTTCAAACTGAACAGCAAATGAGTAACAACAGGCCTGTGCTCAGGAATTTTCCTGAGTACAAGCAAAGATACAACACCTAGCACAACTATAGAGTTGATTTTTTTCTTCTGTTATACAGGTGTTTAAGTATTTATCAGGTAAGGGTTATCTGGAATTCCTTTTACAGCAATGTGCCCAGATCTGCCCTTTATCAGTAAATTTGGTCTCATCAGTAAATAACCATTATTGTATGAAACAAAACAGAGGACACAAGCTGTCTCTTCCACCAAAACAGAGATGGTTTTAAGCGAATAAAAAATACTATCAAGAGCCTTCGCAAAGTCAATGCAATTTCTAAAAGTTTTATTACTGCCATCTAGCGTTCAACTCCAATATCATTCACTGGTTTATCTGGCATAAAAAGAGTAAAATTGAAAACGGTTGAGAAACCTAGTTTTTGATTGACAATTTCACAATGGATTCTTTAGAGGGAAACCAAATAGTTTAATTCTGATAGCAGATAACAATACCAGACTCTAATGAAAACATAAAAGCACTATATCTCAGTGAATAGTTCCTTAGCACCTCAATTCCCATCTCTTACTGTTAATAATTCCATTTTAAAGTTCATGATCCCATTCTTTAAGTTTGGAAGTGTAGAAAAGCAACAAGTTAGCTTGTTGCATTTAAAAAAAGAAATAAGCTGCCTGTGAAGTGGAAGAGTGACAACCAGCCCTGAGTAGAAATATTTTCAGGCACAGAGCTAGATATTTCTGATAAAATCTCTCTGGGACTAAAACCAGTCAATTTCTGACCAACAAACCAAAATCAGTGCTTTTTCCTGTTAGAAATGTCACAGGCTCATCTGTAGCAATAAAAATCTCACTCATGTTTGCAGGCATGTTTCTTTTATACTTAAAACGTTATTTACTAATGCCTTTTTCACCTAATTATCCCTATCAAATCCAATTACTGCTTTAAAAACCTGACATACACAGAGTGGCAGACTCAAAGACAGATAAAAACAAGTCACCTCTAAGTCTTCTTTCTCAAGAGTATCAGGAACTTGAAAAAAAGCAATGAGACAGAGAAGCCTACAAAAAGCTACCGGAAGGCTGATATAAAAATTTACTAGGTTTACCTGACCAGTATATTCTCAGTACTGACTCTGGGAAAGAAACCCAAACAAAACAACCCAAAAGAATATGATGATGAATCTGTTTCAGGAAACACTGCTCTGCAATTTGAAACAAGCCTCTAGAAGTTTAGAAAATACAGAAGACACCCTTACGAGACTGCATGCTTGAATGCATCATAAGCACCATATCCCGGTCTTTTGTACTTGTCATCAAATACCCAGGCAGTTCTCTGGAACAGACTCTCAAGCTGCTCATCTTTAGTGTACTCCAAGACTTCAGCAACATGTCGAAGGATGCTGTAAACCTGGAACATAGGAGTGTTACAAACCCCAAAATGAATACTGGAAGCAGACAAATATTCCAACTTGGAAGTGTTAAGACCATCCAGCAGTAGAAAACAAACTACGCGCACGCCTTTTCATTAAACAGTTGCCCACAGTGTGCTAAATGAGCAGATGCTTTTGGGTTTAATATAATCACTTAAATATACCTCTTTGCATCAAACTTTCAACTGACAGAGTTCTTGATCTATTCATTAAGTAAGAAGCAGCTTCCCAGAGAACTCATAGACAGGTGAACTGTTTATATATCCTTGCAGGAGTAAATGAGAATCAGAGGATGCCTAACACATGAAAACAATACTTTATTTTCATGTTATCTTATGGCTGTGAATTTTGGTTGTTCAAGAAAAAAGTCTGGAGTACATAATGTCTGAATATAGAAAGGCAACTTACAGTCTTTGATTTTGTGAATTTGTCTTCACATTTGATTGCCTCCTCTGGAGAAACTCTTCTTTTTGACAAGTCAATATAACCTATCAGGGAAAATGATTTTGAAAGTGTCAGCCATTGTGCAAACTAAGCCTGCTTCAAGACAAACTCTTAAAGAACAAATACTCAGAGTCAGCATTTGCCCCTTGCCTACACTATCTGTAGTAACAAGAATAAACCTTAATGGAGTTAAACTAATTGTGACCCAAATTAGGATACAAAATTATTCTTTCAACCGTAAATATTTACAATAGCAAATACTTTGTACACTGTTCTTTTAAATTATTGCCTTAATGTTTTCTTTGCAAACTTTGCATAAATTTTCGTAGTATCTCAGCAATTTGTGATGCACTTGTATGCTGCTGTACACAGTTTGGGAAAAAAACTGTAACAGCATACAAGGAGGCAAGTTTAATGCATATTTTTGTAGGGCTCAATGCAGTTTCACTCAAGGCCGGCACTCCATCAGTTTAGCTCTGAAAGGTTTCCTAATAAAATAGGTTTGGCCTGAAATTCTTACTCTAACTTCATGGACACCCTTTTGGGAGAAACGCCCATGAAAAATTTTCTTTTGAACCACCTCTTCTAAATTTGAAAGGACCTCCCCCACCTATTTCTCACAAACTATAGGTTTCCCAACAGATTCAATAAAAGACCACTGGGTGAACTCCAGATGTGTTTCTCTGTTACTATGAGAACAAAATTAATTTGTAAAAGGTAGTATTCTTTCATTAGAAATGCTGGGAAACTTATTTCACTTCAGATATACCTGAAGTAAGTTTATTCTTATCTTTTTTTCCTCTCTGCTCTTCCTTATCCTATAATTCATTACTTCCTCTGAGTTAACTGTGGTTTTGGAAGGATTCTAGAAAGCAATTACTTGAGAAACATCATACTGAGAGTAACATTTCCAGCACACAGGTTTAGTGTTTATTATGTCTTTATACCTGGATACAGATTTTAGACACTGCATGGAACAGCATTATCAAAATTCAGCATGTTCTAAATAGAAAATGTATTAAAAAAGCCTTCAAATACTCTGACGTTCAGAAGACAGGAAGAGACAAAGTTGCCTGTACAATCTCAACTTGCAGCTTAGAGAGGTCATGTGGCACACTAATTACATAGTTGTCAGCTATTTCATTGACAAGGTTTGAGACTTTTTAATGAACAGGACAGACTGTGAGCACTAAATGCTTAGTATCTAGATCTTTACAGCAAATGACCCTTTTCTCCAGTTAAGACTTAGGAGATAGCAAAAGAAAACTCCACTTCATTAAGGTTAGTTGACAAGCTGGCGAGGACCCACTTGAGTAAATCTTTACTGATGTCACATACTCTCACTATCCCAATTCCCAAAGAACACAGAGGAACAGAATGATCATAGGCATCAGATGGCATGACTGTATATTTTGCCCAAGTGCTCTAAAAATAGTTGCCTTGGCAAAACCCACAAATACCTAAACCACTTAGTTTATCTGCATTTCTATGAACTCGATCTTGATATAGCTCACGATAGCCCCAAATACCTTTCTCTTTGTCAACTCTGATGACCACGACACATTCATTCCTCCCGATGCGGATGAGTTTGTTTATAGAGCGAATACGTCTCCTTGACAGCTCGCTGAGAAGGATCATGCCTTCAATGTTGTTGTACTCCAGCAGGCTGACGTAGGCTCCCATTTCAGCAATGGATCGAACATTGACCATCACTACATCTTCCACCTCTGGAAATTTATGTTGGTAGAATCTACAGCTTAGCCCCGGCATCCTGGAATTTGAGCACAAAAAACAAAGCTTTCATTTCGCAGTACCTCACTGCCTTCTCCTACAAACATGGCAATAAACCTGCAAGGATAGAGAACACTGGCAAAAAACTGCAAATTAGGATGATGATTGTGCCTAGGTTTTAATAGAAATTACTTAATAAATTAACGAGTATTTTAAGTACTATTACCACAACCATTTGCTAAGAAGCTAATTTTTTGCACTGAAATAGAAAAAGCTTACTACTACTCAGACTTCATTATCTATTTCAACTGTCATACTGCCCATACATAGAACACTGGAGAGGCTTCAAGTGCTGGAAAGGCGGCACTTGCACTAGTCTAAATCCATGAGGTTGTGTAACATTTTCAATTGGCTTGTAAGAGCAGGAGGACATGGGAGAGAAGAAGCCTGCAGTGCTCACGAAGGTTTTCATCCACACATAATAGGATAGCATTCGAGGCTAAGAAAATAAGAGGTGGAAGGAAGTTTTTGTAGTACTGAGGAGGAGCAGACTCCAGAAGATGACTTTCTACACTCAGTACAAGATGTTTGGGATAATCCTGTAAGACCTGCTCCAGAAGCCAACTGTCAGCAAAGAAAGCAAAGGCATTAATCAGAACAGAAGTAGCCTGGCCTGCATGTAGTACTAACAAACTAAAAAAAACACACCACAACAGACTGCTAGTCAGAAGGGAAGGAAAAAACCCCCAAAACTACATGAAAAAAGCAAGGATTCATTTATTATACATTCAAAAAAGGCTTCATAACCAACTAGTGGTAAGAAGGAATACTTAAACTGCTATGCATTTCCGATGATGAATCTTTATGCTTTTAAACATCTAATAAAGTTAGTTCAATTTCTGTTGCCTGCGCTTTCAAGTTTTATGCAGAAAATTTTCTACAGCAGTAGGAGCCTACGATGCAGAGTCAAATGCATCACTCCTTCAGAAGGTTTGTTGTCGTCACTATTTTGAAGTTTTAGTCCTGATCTTTACACCAGTACTAAACGCTGCTAATGCCAAATGCTACGTACAGACGGCCACACAATTCAGAATACTGCCCACCCTTATTTGCATTCTTAACTGTCAGCCAGGGGAAATACAGACTACCAAAAAATTATTAACCCACTTTACTCTAGAGCCTTTGTATAAACTTTCTATATTTTGAAGTTGAACATGGAACTCCCAAGGTTACAAATGCAAACTTTACAGTTCGCTCTTCTATTCCACTCCGTGCAGCCCTGTTCAGTCCCACAGGTCCTTATGGGATACACAAGGAAGCTGCGCCGCAGAGGAACACCCCCGAGCCACGGCGAGCGAGAGCGGACAAACACGGTGCTGCACACCCCGCGTTCCGCTCCCCCCTGCACAGTCACACTGCCTCCGTTCCGGCCTTCTGTGGCAGATTCCCTGAGAGCAACACTGCGCCCACCGCGACGCAAGCCATCCTCCCCGGAGGCTGGACACGCCTCGGCCGCGGCCCCGGCGGCCTCAGCGGCAGCGAAGCCGCGCTGGAGAAGGGCCCGGGAAATGCCCATCCCCGGCACGGCGCGGGCGGGAGGCCCGGAACACGCGGCCCGCCGCCCGGAGGGAGCGGCGGCGCGGGCACTGCCTGCGTGTGTGCGGTGCCTGCGGGAGCTACCCGCGTGTGTGCGCGGTGCCCGGTGTGTGTGTGTGAATGTCTGTGCAGTACCTGGTGTATGTGTATGTGTGTGTGTGCGGCC